>CM052315.1:3959632-3977594 GCA_028455605.1 Lasioglossum malachurum
TGCTCCCCGCCATATTTCTTTTTTCAGTTCGAATCAATATTGCTTTAAGGGTAGAACGTCGCGCGCGGTGACTGGCGCTAGGGCAATTTCTCGCGTCTCATATTTACCGATTCAATAGCTTATTATTTGGCCATCACCCTCTCTCCACCCCTCGATCCCTTTGAAGAAACAAGAAATAGAAACGGAGGGGAGGGAGTGGGGGAGTTGAAGTTGGGACAAAAGATTCCAAAATATCGGGGGTGGCTGCTCGTGTTTACAAAGAACGACAGAGCCTGAAGGGGTTGGACACTTAAGGCGGTCGAAAAGGAATTTAATAAAGAACATTTGCTTCTCCGCGGAGTTTCGACAAAAGATCAACTCTGCAAAACGCCCCCGCTCAGTGTCGGAATTATTTTATTATTATTAAACCGCGGATCTTTATGCGGCTGCTCTTTACTTCACCGGATTAAAAATTTGTCTCTTTCTTCTACACGTTACTATGTATTTTGTATGTAATCCAGTAGAACTGTACCCGGGGCGGCTGCAGATCGAAGTTTCGATCATGTAGGATCAATGGTTCGGGAGTTATGCTTGCTGAAAGTTGAGGAATCTGCAGTGTTTTTGACAGGTAAGGGCGCTGCCATATTGGTAGTCACGGTCGCGCACCGCTTACCGAGTTGGTTGGTGATTAGGTCGGGGGCAGCAAGGACCGGCGATTCTGCTCGGTAACAGGCTCGCGGTCGTCACAAACCAATATGGCGGCGCACTTACCTGTCAAAAACACTGCAGATTGCTCAACTTTAAGAAAGCATAACTCCTGAACCGTTGATCCTATAGGATTGAAACTTCGATCTGCGACCGGCCCGGGTACAAATCTACTGGATTTCATACCAAATACATCATAATTTATAGGAGAAAGGCACAAATTTTGATTCCGGTAAAGTAAAGTTTACCCCTTTATGCGTTTAAAATGTTCAAGCACATTTTATTTCATACATATTCTTCCGTTAAAAAAAAAAGGATTTTTCAAATGTGAAT
This sequence comes from Lasioglossum malachurum, assembly GCA_028455605.1. Taxonomy (NCBI): domain Eukaryota; kingdom Metazoa; phylum Arthropoda; class Insecta; order Hymenoptera; family Halictidae; genus Lasioglossum; species Lasioglossum malachurum. The sequence continues at coordinate 3,960,650 of CM052315.1, forward strand.
TTGCCTTAATTATGTTCCGAAGTTGTTGGAGAAGACGGAGGATTCAATGTACCTAACCAGTCGCAGACAGACGCCAGCCTAAACGCCCGATTTCCATTAAACGAATCGCGGAATCCGATCAAAGAAGTCTCACGAACCCCTTGGAACTTCCAACAACTGGAAATAACGACATCGAACTATTAAATGTCCCGGAACTCCTGCGACTACGTAAACGGGCGGTGGGCGGGGCCTTGGGTAGACGATCATGCTCTAGTTTCGGCTGGGATAGCGTCCGCCATTTTTTTCAAAAATATACTGGATCATTTATTTCTGAAGCGTTCGCGTAAATTTCTATTTGGTGGAAGAATCCGTGCGTGTGGACGACATTGTTTCTGATTCTACATATTCTAATGTGATCAGCGTAATAAATTAATTGCTCTGAATCTTCGAAATGAATTGTTATTAATAAACTACGGATCTTTACACAAAATAAAAATATTGTGCGTCGATTGCGGGGAGCAGTACTCAATTAAAAATTAATTTTATCCCTTAATAGTCTTCACGTTTGAAACAACGTAACAATATTCTTAGATTTTTTCTATCTTTCATCGTTTCATATTTCACCCAGCTAATTTCTTCCTAAATGCATAAAGATCCGCAGTCTAATGATTAGCGATTTATTTCAAATTAACCAGCTATACGGACGGGTTCGCGGCGATCGCGTTAATCTCCGGAAAAGTGAGTGCAACGGTTCCGCGTAAAAACCGGTGTAACGAAATGGCCATTTCAGCGGAAATAGTCGGTTCATGAAAACGGTGGACATTCGGAAGAAAAATCATTCTGCGGGTCGCGTAAAAACGCGGATCAGAAGGGGCTTCATTAGTTCGGGATCGAAATTTCGCCGGGGCGGGAACGGCCGCCGAAAAACGTGCAGTTTGTTTGCGGAAATCGAGTTTGACGGGACGAACGATCATTCATTCGCATTTCCATGGGGGGTGATCATTCTGCAGGGACCGGGTTGCGCCACCTTGCGCGCACAACGCCAACGCCGGGACACGCGCGTGTACACGGGGTCGCACATCAGGACGAACAAGCGCATACATACGTGGACGGAAATCCGTGCAGGATGGAAAATTCGAGCGTAGGCGTGGGGGGAATCGCGAAAACGCATACAGAAGCGGGAATAATGTCGCGGCCGGACCGACCGTCCTGAATTTAACGGCGTTAACTCCGTTTCCAGCGCTAATGACGCATAGAACCGCGCAATTGGGTTTTCGTCCGAATGGAGGGAAATTCTCTGCGTGGATTTCTGCCGAGGATACGATGTCCTTATGTCAACCCCACGCGTGCCGCGTTACGGGACGGGACAGAGGGGGAGGAGGGGCGTACGCGAATCGACGAATGACCGTGCTATTGTTTGCCGATTAAACTCATACTGTGATATCCGTGGAAATGATCTATTCACGCCCGGAATCGCTGGTGAAACGAGGCGAAATGAGACGCGTCCTACCCCTTCCACTCCGGAATTTAGAGAAATCTGTATCTTCTGTGGGATGGTCCACACCATTTCGAAATAAATCTGATAATTACGGATGGGGTATCAAGTTCAGTATGTACTCACCAATCCGAGTCAGTTTCAATAGCCAAGTTTCGTTTCATGGGTTTCGATTACTACTTCAAAGCAATAACGTTTCAATGATTGTATTTGAAAAGTATTCATTTTATACAAACTGATATCGAACCTCGGAATGAGTACTTACAAGTTTCGAGAAGATACTTATAAGCAGCACTTCGATGCTGAAAGGAATCGAATCTTTCACAAGTAGTGCTCGAGTCTTGGAAATCAGAACTGCACAGTAGGTTTTAAGCACTTTATTAAATTCGTAACTGTTTAAGAATAATATTTCCGATAGATTATGAAATTATAGTTATACATGTTGAATTAAATTATGCATTAGAGGACAACATAATTAAAGGTAAAAAAATAATTATTAGAAAAATCAGAGAATTTCCGGTAAGGTATCCATAAAAGTTTCGAATCTGTTCGACCAAGATTCGAATATAGTTGCAAGCATTATTTCCGTTTACCAAAGTACTTGTAAAAGGTTCGAAACAGTCTGCCATAGGTTCGAGTATACTTGGGAGTACTGTTTCTGTTTTTCGAAGTACTTATAGAGAGTTCGAATTCAATCAATCAAAGTTCGAACCTGTTTTCGTCGTACTCGATGCCATTCCTACTGATACTTAAACTTTATGGCATTTATGGCTTCTGAAAATTTTCAAAAGAGGGTGGTACTACCATTGGAAATAAGATTGTACAAAAATTGCATAGATATCCGCAGTCTACCGATAATATCTCAAAAACCAATCGTCCTATTTATTTAAAACTTTGCGGATACCTGTATTAGATCGCCCTCGTTCGTCTCGGTAAGAGTCGCATCGGCGCCGCCATTAATATTGCTCCCCCCCAGGCAAGAAAGTATCGAAGACAATGACGTGCATCTTGAGAATGTACAATCACCGAAAGAATGGGTGGCATGACGATAATCGTAGAGGCGTGGATATCCCTCGCGGTAACCAACCCCATTACAAGGGTGCGGGCCGCGTTTATGGGCTCGTAAATCACCACAAGGGGGTGGCATTGGAGCGATTATTATTTTGTGGATACGGTTACGTGTATAGGTACAAGGTGTTCCGAGGAATAATTTATAGGCGTTCAGTCTCGTATTTCCCCGGCGCGGCACGTAAGACAAAAATCATTGCTCCGAGGAAACTACGACGTCAGAAATTACGGAATACCTTGCACCGACAATCCCGTTCCCAAAATTGACGATACTTATCGCAGCAAAATATGCTGGAAGCACCTGGCGACACGAAACAATTTTCGATAAACGAAAATTCAAAGAAATGTGCCCATAATTAAATACACAATTCTTGTTGTGAGATGTTTAAAGGAAAAGCGAATCATCTGACAAGCTCATTCTTTCCAAATTTTCACTTTCACAGTCATGGGCACAAACGTGGAATGGAGTTACGACAGGTCTCCTTGCAAACGTAAATTTAACAGAGAATTTTTAACTGAAATCCAGAGGAATACGGAAACGGGGGTGGAGCCGAGATCGTTGTTTAAAAGTGGCGGTATCGCGGCGCAAGTGTCTCTAAAAAATGATTAAGTTCGCGTTATCGATGGCGCGCGGCTGTGTGTCAGTAAACATCGTGTGTGCCCGCCCACGGGGGGTGGATGACGCGCGGAGGCAGCGGCCGTGGGGGTTGTTTACGGCGTGGCGCGGGAATTCGATCCAATAACGTCTTTATGGCCGTCGTAAGGTGAATGCGGTAGCTCCGCCGCTGCCAGGATGAGAAGATTGCGGTGGGGCAAGGGCAAAAGTGTAGAAGGGGACTACGTGTGGTAATCCGGGATCACGATTCGGGTGGGAATACCGTCTGGACGCGACGGGACCTTAAGATCGAGGAAACGGCTTTTTACACGCGACCACACGCCGATCGCCCCACCCACGCACACACGTATCCACACTTCCCTTCGTGCGAGAGGGGTGGGTCGATTCGGAACCCGCAGCCGTCCACTCCAGGGGAACAATTGTCCCTCCGCTGGAACGATCCGCGGATGATTAAGCAGCGCAATCGACCACTAATATGGATCTCAATCATCCCCAACGAAAATGTGCCGAAATCGATCAAAGTCCCCGTGGGGGTACAATAAAAAGAAAAATGGCTCAGAAACGACGCGAAGCCCCTTACGATTCACTATACAATGTTTTCAGGTATTAAGCAATGAAAAAGGTGGCAATTTCAAGTCTGCAACTGATTGGAGGTTTCCAGACTACGAAAATTCCGACTAGATAAATATCGAGTGTTTCCAACGCGATGAAATGTCTCCATTTGCTCGATTTCTCACTGCAAACAAATGTTTCCGGTACCGGCAATGTTTGGGATAAAATTTTCAATAAAAATAGCTTCGAATGAAAGTTGCCGTTCCCGGCAGTAAACGTTTGATCTTCGTAGCAGCGAAAACCGTACAATGGGATGGTAAGCAAATATAAGACACGTGTATGCAAACGCGTGGCCAACGTATACAAATGCAATGGAAGTTTCGTAGGACAGCTCGTCCCAAAGGATCAAGGAGGAAAGCCGCTCCTGTCCTCGAGGACGCAGAAGAGGATCTCTTTTCCTGCTCTTACCTCGAACTCCCGCCTTCAGGACTGGTGGCGTCTCTGTGTTTTCCTCCCTGTTCGCAGCTCCTTTCTGGACGCTCGATCAAAATTTATTCACGCGCGGTGAAATTCTCCGCGGACTTCCAACCGAGGCGCAGCGAAACTGTTCCGAAAGCAGCAATATTTCTTTGGTACACTTGCCGGAAGTTCGTCCGCGGAACATTTTTATTTTTTTTCCCCAATCCACCCCCCCCCCCCCCTCCGTGTAACTACTACCTCTTCGAAGAGAGATGCACTCTAAAATACGATTCGCCGGCGTTGATTTTTAATTAATCCCAGCGCACCGGCGATACTCAGTTTGTTTCTGAAATTATTTTCCGAGTCTCGAGGAAGAGGTCCCGGATCGTGCACTTTGACTTCCGGATTACATTAAACGAAACTCGTCGGAGAGGCTCTCCGACTCGATGGACCGTAATTATTTACGTGTTTGTGAAATTCATCGAAAATCGTGACCCGACCGGATCCTCATTTATTTTTCAATCTAAATACCAATTAAGATTACCGTCGCAACATTCGCAGCTCGGATGCCAAGCTGGCGAGGCTGGTTCTACATTTTTAATCGGAACTTCGCTAATTCGAAATATTTTTGTACAAAATTCTAACACGTTCGTTCCGAAGGTCTAAGCGATGGAATCGTCAAATAACAGAAATTTCGAGTCTCGATCTTTACGGAGGTAAATCGCCAAAAATTTCGAACCCTCTCGCCGGGAGCAAACGTTGTCGTAAACAGTCTGGATAAACAGCATCGCGGAATCGCGTCGGTTTGTGGGCCGTGGGTGGTAGTAATAATCCGGCGGCCCTGCATTTTCACGATTGATGGAAAACGTAAGCGTCCGGTGGCGTCTCGGAGCAAGGCCGGTGAATTAATGGCGGGGGTAAGGAGGAGTTATTTCTGATTTAAATAAACTCTCAAGATCTCGTCTTCCAGTCGACGATCCGAACGAGGACCGGGGGTTGTTTGCTCGAGGATGACGGGGTGACGAGAGGGGAGGGGGTAGTGGGTGAACTGGGGAGCATGAATGTAATTTATCCGAGCTATAAGGGATGCGAAACGGGTTTCCTGGAACTACGTTTGAACTCGTCCACCCTGTCCCCCCCTTTCGTTCTCCTTCAATTTTCTCTCTCTCTCTCTCTCCCTCAACCCTCCCTTCCACCATCTTTTTCTCTTTCTCTCTCCCTCTCTCTCACTTTCTCCGACTCTCTTTCCCTCGCTCCCTCTCACTCGTTTTTTGTCTGCAAGTCCGTTTAAACGAGAAACGCTACCAAAGAGGGGGTGGATGGGGGTTGGAGAGGCGACGGGGTTGTTAACGTAGAAGCTCCGGTGAATCAAAGAAATATTATATCATTAATACAGACCCGAGGGTGCAATGGGGCCGAGGAGTGTCTGCGTGGAGTTTCTCAACCCCCGTGGCACCCCCAACTCACCCCTCTTCTTCACCGCTAGAACCACAGCCAGCCAAGGAGAGAGAGCTGGCAGAACCTTAGGAAAATATATCTTGATAATTTGACGCGGCTTATGTACCGGGCGGTAACCATTGTTTACGACTTATAGGTTCGTTCATTCATGGTTTATGAGGCTAAGTGAAGAATGCAGAGGTGCGTGCACCAGCCTTACGACATCGCCGCCGGTCGAACGCCCATTGTCATCTGTCTTCGCGCAGCTTTCGATTTGCTTGGAAATGCCAAGGGTAGTTTCGTGGAAAAATATTTCGAGCAAGAGTGAAATGGAAAAATTGAGCCTCTCGGTCGAACACATTTTCGAACTTACACATGTTCACATTGTCGCGCAGGATCAAACGCTATTCTCGTTTGGCTTTGTGGATAGATTTTGATTTATTTCGAAAATTTGCGTAGGTGCATTCGCGAAAAAATATTTTGAACAGTGTGAGGGATTTAAAAATAGAAAAATATAATCGATTGAGACATCGGGGTATGAGTTAACCCCCAGACCATAGATCGTCTCCCTCTCTCTCTCTCTCGCGCGCGCGATCCGGCGTGGTTTTCATTTTCCATGTCCCATCACGGATCAAATTTTACCTAAAAATTAATAAACACCCCAAAGGCTAAGAGGATTACCTCAGTTCCAGTTAAAGCTCGTGTTTCCACGAGTCTACAATACCGTGTGCACACGGCTGTTCCCATGCGTACAAAACTCGATCCCCGCATTATGGTTCCCGGCGAACGAAGCTGCTTATAACAAAGCGTTTCGCGGGATCGTCGATGTTTATTTCACAAAATGTTTCTGCAAATGCGGACCGCCGGCGGTGCCGGTGTATTCGAAAAATTCCGACGCGTAGAATCGTCTGTGTCGTTCTAGCTATCATTTTACCGTACACGGGATATAATGTTTAAATCGGGGGTTTATAAAAAAAATTATTCCGCACCCCCTTCAACAAAGAAACAAATGTCTGTGTGGCTCGTGTACCTTGCAAATAACGCGGACAATTTTTATTGTGCAGAAAAGTCGACAGCCTGCGCGTAACCTACATTTGTTCTAATGACGTGTAATAACTCGGCGCAGCAAACAGCGCATTTGCTTATCGAAAGGGGTTGAAAACTTTTCCAATGATCGTGGCCGGTGCGATGAAGTGAAAAACTTAATGGTACGCGGCCAGTTTATTGTTTACCCGTGACCCAGGATTCAGGACCTCGAAGAATACGGCGCAGGAAGAGGGTGGGGGGGAAAGAGAACGGAATGAGCCTGTTCCGAGAGATGCCACTCGAGGAATTAAATTATGTGTTCTCCACGCCCTCTCCCTCGTTTCCGGCCACACTCTGCCTCACTCTCACTCTCTCTCTCTCTTTCTCTCTTGCCTGGTTCCTCGGGGGTTGCGGAAAACACACTCGCGTCCGTTCCACGCGACTCGACTTGGTCTCGAAACTCGATAATGGGTGCTAATTAATTAATCGAACCAATGGAGCCACCCATGTGTCCCTCGGGAACCCGGGATATCAGAGCTTAACCCCCGGAACTTGCTTCCGGCGCCGCGGAAAATCATTTTAACAGGCTAAATATCTGCGCATAATTTATACCGATGAAACCGTGTAAGATTACGCCATTCGTGATAATCGCGAATTAATTCGCACACTTGATCGAATGATAAAAGATAATTTTGGAATTTTTCTTTCCATTTCTGAAACTGTCGGTATCATATTCGTGGCGTTTCTCCGATTAAAATGAGCCGAAACACGACCCTATTTGCATCATAATTCCCTGTTTAAATTCAGGATGCAGTAGGACCTCGAATAACCGAAATGTGCGATTTACTCGAATAAATGTGCTGCTGACTGTGTCGTGTCTGGACTCGTTTCAACCAGACGAATGTCACGATTACGTTGATGAAAAAAAGTCTAACGATGACAATATCGTCGAACCTCGTACAAAACGACGAGCTTTCGGTACCTCGATGAGAAAACAATCGTCGGCGATGAATTGTTAGGGTGTCTCCTGGAAGAGTCGGGGTGAAAAGCAGTCTAAAGGGAAGTGTTGCCGTCGAAAGGGGACAGAACCGTGATCCGGCGAGTAGTGCATGATCGGCTTTTCGACTTCCCATGACTCTCTTTTTTTTTTTTTTCCCTTTTGACGGATGATGGAGTGCGGCCGGAGGCACGCGAAGTGGAGGCGGGAATAAAAAGAGAAAGAACGAGGAAATTGGAGGGAAAGGCGGTAAGGTCAGCCCGGGAGAGTTTTCACCAAGGGCTTTTCTGTGGCTTCGATTCCCATTGGCCAACTGTGAGACAGCATTTTCCCTTTTCCCCGGGAGGGGGGGGCAGGGGAGGGGAGGAGGAGCAGGCTCTTTCGCGTCGTGTCTTATCCGTTGCGTTTCTCACTTTCTCTCTCTTTCGCCCGGTCCGGTTTCGCCGGCGCCGATCTATCCGCGGAGAACTTTCAACGAAACTTTTTCATCCGGACTTTTGCTTCCTTTTCACCTCTCCTCGACCGGGCTTCTTTGCCCGTGCTACTTAGATTGGAATCCTCTGTCAAATCCCTGTCCGCGCGTCTATTTTCGATGTCCCCTGCCGACGAATACATTAGGTGCAACGAATTCAACACTGTAATCACTTGCTGGTGGGACGAAAGCGTATTTGCACAAAAGGAGGCCTTTTTGCGAATTGCATGTCAAATATATTATATCCGTGTGTAAACCATACATTTAATTGTAATAAATTGTCCGCTTATCGTGCGCGTAGTCGAGTTGATTTGTCTCGTCCGCAGTCAACGCAAATCTACAATAAGAACATTACAAGCCAAGTTTCAACGGGCTACCTCCACCGGATGAGAAGATTCAGATTTGAACAGCAGCAACTTCTGTATGGAATTCCATCGAAAATATCGTGGGAGCTATGGTTAAATTAATTTCCGGAAGTTAGCTCCGCCCGAACTAATAGTATATGTAGAGGTAGACCGATGCAACGTAGTCTATTGATGAATAGACCTATTGATAAGCCTGGGGCAGTCCTGTCAGGAGTAGATTGAGCCCTCAGTCAACTAGGCTGCTCAGGGAGGCTCTCACAGTAACCTAGCAAATCCTAAATGTGTCAGATTGCAATTTGGCAGTGACCCTGATCGAGCAGAGCGTTCTACGTTGAAATGATCGACGTGTACTTACGCTGACTTCGCGCAGCAAAATAAATCTTTGTGCCAGCTAGGAAGAAACAACTGCGAACGTTTGTCCACCGAGTTTGCCGGAGTTCGACAAGGTCCAGAAACAGGCTAGCCGCAATACGAGCGGCATCGTGTCAGCGGATCAATCCCGGTTCGGGCTAACTTTTCAATTTTCTGTCGTCCAACTTGATGTGCATGCGGCACATGCTCACACGTTGCACTAGCAGGAGATGCGCGCGCCACACGTACACACGGGCACACGTACACCGTGTGTTTATGCATGCGCGAGTGTTGCTCAATTTCCTCGGCGACGAGCCGGGTCCGACTACCTGTAGACGGATCGATTTATCACGGTCTATAATTGAACGGAAGCAATTTATTAATCGGCCTTGCGCCCCGAGATCGATTATACGCCGCCGAACACAGACGGCGATTCTTTTATTCCGGCTTCGTCGAGCCCCCCTGCGCCCCCGGGCTGGTTCGGGAACCCGAAAATAGGTCCCGGCCTAATTTCGATTCGACAGAGAGGAACGTTCCTTTTGACCCGCTTTTGTTACGCCCCTGCTCCCACGAAATCGCCGAGATTTATGATACACCGGATCTGTTGCTCCCGGACCGAGGGACCGCACGTTTTCCAGGTTAAGGGACCAAGCCGCACCGGGAATCCAGGCATCCGCCGTTGATATTTCCTCGAATTCGGAATCCCGGTTTCTGTCTAGTTCTACCTCGGTTCGCCAGGTTGCGGTGCAACCCCGAAGAGCGCTGGAAATTTAATAAATGCACGATCGCGGATGAATTTCTAAATCGTCGTTAAACGTTCGAGGGACCTGTCTCGGTCGACGAGGTTGTTCGGTTGACCGGACGAGAATTCGACGTCGTGGAAGGCAACCGAGTTAAGCGACAGGATCAATGCCGAGGTTAGACCGACCCGGTCTTAAGCGAGTTACTTTAATCCAATCTCAAACGGGATGAGATCCGATTAACCCGTGTTAGCTAGGCTATTTCCAGCGATCCCAACGCACCAACCTGTACACCAAGCTCGTTCCAATCTTCCGCGGTTCTGCTACGTTCGACGCACTGCTGTTTCATCCCTTAGCCGGTCTGCCTCATCATCCCCACCACCCATTATCGAACACGTTTCGTCCCCGGGACTGCGGTAGTCCCCACAGATCGACGCTCCGATTACGAGGCGATCTTCGCGAATTTTTTTTAAAGTAGCGAACGTAATAACTTGAAAGTTGATACATTTGTTCACTAGTATTCGGAGAATGTATAAAAGATTTTGCACTCCCTTCAGAGAAAACCAATGGACCTCTTTTCTAAACGAGGACGCTACTTGGAAGTGTATATGAATTTTTTGCAGAAAAATCCTGAGCGACAGCCCCTTTTACAATATAATGTCGATAGACAGACGAGGCTCAACGCGTCAGAGAATGTAACAGAATTTTTACAAACCGTCAAACCCAGCCCACCCCTTCATCGAACCTAACGCGTTTGAATCGTTGATGATTGATCCCGTGCATTAGGGCTGCTCGGGGGGTGAAAATTGCCGGGCAATCGATTCATTCCCGTTGTTTGCCGGCCGGAATAGAATCCCGGGATATTTCTATCCGCGGGGCGAAATGTCGCGCGGCACGTCACGTGTCGCGTTCATCGAAAAGCCCCCGGTCGGTCCCGGTGTCTCAATGAAACGGAATGCGAAATGAACGGTGGACATCCGGTGACGCGAAACGCACCCGTGTGTTCGCCGCGGCATTCCTTTTTTTCCCGGGGAAATTACAAATATCGCCTGGGATATTAATATACGGGGAATTGCAATTTGCATTTTTCATAGAATTATAATTTCCAAATGTTCCGGGCCGAGGAATATACGACAGGAGACGAAAGGACGGAGGGAATAATGAAAACGGCGAGCACACAACCGGCCGCGATCCGCAATAGAAAAACATTCGCTGCTAAACGCACGGCGCGCCGGCGAAACTGTGACAGCTCCACTGGTGCAGAACATTTTTTTCCCCGGCGCACAATGAACAAATCCATTGTAGCACGCGCAAAAATACGGTAAATTGGATTCGGCGACGTTTCGCCGGCAAACGAGCTCTGCGACCAGGATTCGAAGCATCGCAATTATTCAGCAAACGTTGTTGCGCCCAGACATCAGAATTTTCTTCCCTGATTGCGAAATTTCGAGCACTCTGCCCTGCTGGGACGAATTGCGAATATTTTTTGCCGTTCGCGTTATTAAAAATTCGCCTCTGGTTGGCCAATAACGCGCCTTCCAAATTTTTTCTTTGACACGCGAGTTTTCGACTAAATTACGTGAATCATGGTCTGTGCGGTAAACACGCACGAACATTTCAAGCAAAGTTTCAACCGCCTGGTACATCGACCAGGAGGATAGTTACAGCGAAAATATTGATTTTCGAACTTCAGTCGATTACCTCCACCTTGTCGACCGGAAATTTCTCGAAAAAATTCTGAAACATGCCTGCTACACAGGCGTATATTAGAGAATTTTCTGCGATTTTTTCGTCGAGGGGTAGAGAACAAACGTCCGGGGGTAGGAAACATTCGACTTTGTTCGCGAGGGCGAACTCTGAACTTGAACGATAATTAGAAGCCGCATTATTCAGAGAGTCCCGTAAACCGTATCCGATGCAGGCCGCGGCGCGTGCAATGTATCGAATTTAATGGCGGATCGAGCAGGTAAGCGAACGTAGTTGCAGCCAGCAGGGGCCCGAACTCATTATTTTCTCTTCATCAGTTGCCCGTCAGGCGATACGCGACCGCGTGTGTCGGCCGCCGCTAATGAATCGAAATTTTCAATATTATCGCACCGGGGCCAGCTTATATTTAGCCTTTTCATTACGGGCGAGAGAGGCCGGGTGGCCGTCGAATTTATTCGAGCGCGCCGCGATTACCTGTCAGCCATAGGTCACGATCACCAATTAAAGGGAACCGTCGCATTAACGGGGTACAAGTTTTCGCGGTTAATCGAGCCAGCGTCGCCTCTCCGCGTATTCCAAAGTACTCCAATCCTTTCGGCCAACGATACGCGCCTGTCCCACTTGACCCCGCTGCGAGTGACACTGCGGATCGCCCTTTTCGATGCGCCGGCTCTGTTCTACTTGAGCATTCGAACTGTGCGTGACACGCTGAATCGCGGTTTTCCCGTGAAAAATCTGCCGGATTTTTCTTTTTTTTCTTTTTTTTTTTGTAACGCGTCACTTTTAAAGTAAAAATTGGAAAAGTAAGCTAGCGCGCGAGGATACGTGTGGTGAGAACGTGATAGAAACATAATCACCGGGAGGCGAAATGTGCATACAAAGCGAATTTGGTTGAATTAGATGAGCGTTTCGCTTGGAAAAATTGTCGGTCGTTAATTGAACATCGTTTGAGCTGGCCCGTAAGTCGGGGAAGCAGAAGTTAATTTCATGCAAAAGATGCGGAGAAGCGAAAGACCAATTTGGGTACGAGCGGAGGATTGAAAAAATTTACTGTCGCGGTCCCGAGGGAGTCGGTTTCGAGTCCTTCCGGGCTCTGAGAAATTTCAGTAGGTCGCCGCGGCGGAGGTGATAATCATAAATTTCGCGGGGGGTGGGGGAGGACCGTTTCATTTCGCTGTCTAGGTCGAAATGATCGCCGGTTCGAGATTATTTCGCGTATCTTGCGTCGACGGAGAGAGGACGGGTGTACAAACGGAACGTGGAAACGAAGAAAAAAGAAAAAAATAGAGGAACGTTCAATTTCGGGCGAGGATCGTGAGAGCGTACCGGGGCGGACCAGGAATCGGTAAAATTTTTCATTTCTCCGGGGGATCTCGTACAATCGTGGTCCGACAGCGACTGAAAACGGTATTAAACGTGCCGACGCGTGGTTCAAGAGCTCCGAAGAGGTTTTCATTGCGTCTGCAACGCGAATCTTGCCTGTTCGTCGGGAGATTTCGCGAGCGGCTTGAAAGTTCAGCGGTTTCGCCGTTCGCTAATGACAACATTCGAGACCTCCGGCCTTCCTTCAATTCGGAAATAGTCGTGGCGCCTGGTCGGGGGGAGAAGATTCGAGATGGTCTCTTGCTCGATCTCTTTATTATTAGAATCGTCCGTGAAGCGCGGCGTTTCCCGAGGAGGAGAGCAGCAACAGAGTTAAAAGAAAAATGTAATAAATTCACAGTAACCGGCTGTAAAACGTCCGTAAACTGAAGCAAACGGGAACGCTGCCATAGAAATGCCACAGTCACGGTAACTCAATTTCATTTGTGCTTCACGCAATTAGAAGAAAGCGTGGGCGCAACGACAACAGCTTACAGTTACGCGCCGTAAACCACCGCTTCCCGTAATGTAAAAAGGAAAAGGTGCACAAAGAGAAATTCCCTCGATTATCTCGCGCTCTTGATCGCAAGAACGAAGCCCATGAAATGAACGGAGAAGTTGCCGGCACGTGTCGGCCCGCTCGTAAAACTTAAGGGATGCTGCACACGCAGGCGAACTGAATTACCGGTCTACTTGCCTGCTACGGCTTAACGCTGTAACTAACTCACTGGGTCAGAGTTGGGTTTCGAATAATACGAGTAGCTGGGTCCGCAATAGCTTCTAATTCGCGCGTAACAAAACTAGTTGCATCATTGAGTTGATCGTGGAAAGAATTCTGCCTGACTCACAGGGAACTGTAGGTCTCCAAGTTGGGTCCGCGAATCCAGGTCTCCCAAATTAGAGTGTACAGAAACGTGGAGCCGTGAACTCTGGCTTCAGAGTCGAGAAACATTGAAAAATTGGAGCAGAGGTTTTGGAGAATATTTTTGGCAGACGCAGATTCGCAGGCCAGCCGGCGTTTCTGCAAATAAGAAGGGAAACGAGGGAGCTAAAAAGCGAGGAAGGACACGGCGACCCCGGAATACAGAGAAACGAATAGATCCGTTCCAACCGTGGGATTCCGACGCTCGTTAAGCCCCAGCCATCGTTCCTTCCGGCCTCTTGCCCCGGACCCCTATTTTCGCCGTGCCACTTCAGATTTTCACCTAACCCTTTAACATTTCGAGTGCACACGTATCACGGACGAAGACGATTCGCGTGAATTCAGTCATCTAGACCGGAGCTGGCTGGCTGGCTGGCTGGCTGGCTGGCTGGTGCTCTCCGGGGCCCGAAATCCCGAACACAGTTCTTTTGGAAGTCACGGAACCGAGACGAGACTCAGCCTCGGAAAAATTGAAGAAACTAAACCGAGAGACAAAGGGTTTCGCGCGGCGAATTACGTCGGCTAGCTGCAGCGCGCGAAGCTCTCGACCGAGGCGGATCTCGCGAGAGAAAGAAATAAATGGATACGGGAATTCAAGAGGTCGGGAATCAAAATTTTTTAACCCGTCGTCGGCGTCGCGAAGGCGACGAACAGATTAAACCCAGGACGATCTGTTAATCCCGGGAAAAAATTCCGGGAAATTTAATTCCGCGAAAAGATGTAATTGCAGCGAGTGCATTAAAAAAAAAAAAAAAAAAAGAAATGGAGGAGAAATTCGGTGGGCATCTCTCTGTCTCGGCCTCGCCCCATCTTAATTGCATGAAAGAGTAAACGTGTAGGGGACGATACGCATAGTCCAGCTCGGAAAATATTTGCTTAGAAGAACAAAGAGGCTCGTTGCGGCTGAAGAATTCGAAAAACTAGGTCGTGAATCAACGGCGTGGCGAGTCCATATTTAGGTAAACGAGCTTGTTACATGCGATGCACCCGGCAAATCGATAAATAAACCCACCGCACGCACCCAACCACCCAACCCGTCCACGCATTTTTTGCGCTCGCGCGCGATTTGCATAATGGAAATTTAATCTTAATTTAATGCGGCGAGCCCGGGGCAACGCCGATCATCCAATGAATATCTTTCCGATCCTTCGCCCCACCGATATTTTAGGCAAATCGCGTGACACCTAGCCCCGGCGAATCGCCGGAAGATCAGCGGAAAATCGCATTTCCATTGTTTCGCGGGACTTATTTCCATTCTTAATACGTTCAGCACGTTGGAAACAATACAATAGTATTTTACAATTCATAAATGCATAAAATCCGCGGTCCACTGATCACAGTTTCAACGAAATCCCGGATAATTTGAAACATTCAAAAAAATTATCGGAATCGATGCTCGAATGGATTTCGACCGCGAGCAAAACGCAACGATTGCGGGCGAATTCAGCCGTTCAAAGTCGCGCTTGCCAATTCGACCAAACCAGCAGCATCCCTCAGCCCATCAGGCTCGGCCCCGCAACCGGCAGCATCGGAGCAATCGTTTAAGCGGCGTGGCTAACTTTAATTGAATTTAAATTGAATTTAAAATGTTAATATAGAAAAGAAGAGAGAGCTCTCGGTTACTGCGGCCGCGTTTTATCATATTCATGGCGTTCCTTTTTCTTCCCGAGGCCGGCTCGCTCAAAAAAATTCCTCGACTGCTACGTTTCCATATTTACCCGTTCCCCCCCTCCGCCCCGCACTTCAACCGCCCCTACCGGCTCTCTACATTCCCCTTTTGTCCTATTTTATACTTTACTTCTTCTTTTGTGCGTGGGCGCATCCTGGCGGTGATTCCTTTGAGCGTAGCCGGACGAGTAAGTTAATTAGCTGGAAATTAAAATCGCACTAAACACTCGTCAGCCGTGACCGACTTCCCTTCATTAAAAACCACGTGGCCCCGCGAATTGTAAAGCGGCGACGGCGTTGCGGATTTCTCCGCGGGTCTCTTAATCTTCGCTGTCAAAAGAACCTCGAGTGTTTCCTTCGTCGAGACCCGGTTCAACTGAAATCGGACTGCATGGATTGACGAATCAATTTTATGTCGTATGCAAATTGTTCTTATTCGCGGGTCAGTCATGCTAATAGTATTTCAAACTTTTTAATTATTAAATGATTGAAAAATGGTGAGATTTTCTACAATATTCAAATAGGGCACGAACTTATGCAATCATCTAATACATCTAAGAGAATAATTTTTGGTTCGGACGGATGAGGCTTAAGCCACCTGCCTCGCTACTTGTTCACCGACACCCCGAAAGACTGGAGCGGGCGTTTCGAGGGATTTTCGCGTAACAGTGAACTTTTCGAGGAGCTAAACTTAGACGGCCGGCAAGAATGCACCGAGGGAAAAGCACGCAGCCATTTAATTGCGCTAGGGGGAAGGCCCGACGAAACGGCGCGATTACTTCGTGTCAGATTGTCCGCGTTAAACTTGCCAGCGCGAGTTAATATTAAACCATGTAAATAGAGCAGGAGATTCGTCGGCGATACAACGCACGGAACCGTCGGCGTTCCCGCGGCAGGAGCGTTCAACATCGTCGCACGGTGATTACAGAAGTTCACAGTATAATTAAGTATGCTTGAACTTCAACGGAAGTCTCTCTCTCTCTCTCTCTCGCTCTCTCTCTCTCTCTCTCTTCGATCGATCGGAAATAAAACTCCGCACAGGTAGAATCCGCGAACTATGCCAGTGGTTGTTCGGCTAAAATTTTTCGGGAACATTCCCCGATATGCAATATCCTATCGCTTTACTGTTGCACAGAACAGATTCGCTTTTACTGACACGGAAGGGGCACCAGGATCGACGATCCTTTCAGAGCCACTCGCTCGTTAATTGAACGAAATGTTTCGTGCAAGTCAAAAAACAGTCCATTTTTATCCGCATAGAACGCGTTGCACGCTGGGCGGTCGGGAGCCGCTCCTAAAAGCGGTGGGAGGGGCTAAGAATTCCGAAACGGTCGTTCAAACAAAGCAATCCCATTTCACTGTGTACAGTATCTCAAATACAGACTACAGAAAAATTAAGTTCTCGCTGAACGAAGAGTGCTCATTCTTGATTGAAATGAAATATTTTAATTTCACGTGCACTTTACCAAGCGTACAGGAGAAATAACAATGTCTTTCGTAAATATCTGTGAGAGAATGGGTGGCGGACTGGTGGAGAGGTCTGGTCACACGCGACCCAACAGATCCAATAACAATGAACCGAAAGAGCCGCGAACCTCCTCTGTGGAGTATCAAAAGAGGCAGCAGCTTCACGGACAAATTTCAGGTCGAATCGCCTGCAGCAAGAGGCTACGATCTCCCGTGGCACGGCGTGGAACGATTCGAGTGCGAACGGTATCGAAAATCCGGG
>CM052315.1:3977694-4258528 GCA_028455605.1 Lasioglossum malachurum
CTCTCTCCCCACCTGCTGATGTACTTTGGTGATGCGCGTTCTGGAGGCACCGCAGCAGCACGCCCTATTGTCGTGTTGCAACAATGCACACTGTCTGTTTGCGTGTAATTGGGAAGCTTGGCCGTGGGCGAGCACACACGCGCACGCGTTCCACGATAATAACGCGAGCTTACCACCCCCAACCCTTAGGCTGATCGAGTTACTTCAATTGTCTTCGAGGAGATGCTGTTACCGGAAGAGTGGCTCTCGGTTTCCTTGAATCCGGCATGACTCCACAACTAACCCCTAATGGGTCCGAGTACCCGTCTCTTGCACGATCAAACGTAAATAATTCAAGTCAACCATAAACCCGTCTACTCGAAATACGCTTCGACCTGGCCTGACCAGTAACGGCGCAATCTACTAATGGGGACTTGTCTCGTAGACTGTTTGCTTCCATTGTGAAGGCTAGGTTTAATGATGTGGGTGGTTAGGTCGTAATGGATCCTGGTAGTCGTCCTAGTTGGGTTTCAATTAGATCCGAGGATCCAAGCTAGGTAAAGGGTCCAAGATGAAGATTGTGTTCGTGTCGATTGTGAAGTCTAAGTGTAACGATGAGGGTGGTTAGGTCATAATGGATCCAGGTGGTCGTCCTGGTTGGGCTTGAATTAGTTCTGGGGATCCAAGCTAGGTGAAGAGACCAAAATGAATATTGTATTCGTGTTAATTGTGAAGACTAGGCCAACTGACGAGGATAGTTAGATCCAAGTGGATGTTAGGTTTGAATTAGATCTGGGGATCCAAGCTAGGTGAAGGGTCCAAGATGAAGATTGTGAAGACTAGGCCAACTGACGAGGGTAATTAGGTCCAAGTGGATGTTAGGTTTGAATTAGATCTGGGAATCCAAGCTAGGTGAAGGGTCCAAGCTGAGTCTTTTAGGAGAAACTTGGGCGCCCTTTTCTAACCATGCCAGCAATATGAAACTGTGGTTCAGAATGGGGTGCACGTAGAACAGAACCTTGTTAAACCCCCCGGCTGTGTTACCCTCGGTTTAATTGGGGATATTTAATGCCGGCTAACGGAAACGCGAACATACACGGGTTGGAACATGTGTATAGAGCCGTGAGTACAACAGGTACGATAATGCGAACTTGGTTTGTTTATACCGGTGGGGATTAAAATAATGCATCGACGCACAGACCCCACCGCATCGAACCAGATGAAGAGATTTAGTTGCCGGGCAAATTACACGCGCATTAGCCGAGGAAATGCACTGCGCGCTGAGAACGTTTAGGCGAACCTCTAGCCCCGCGGCCGGTCTCCTATTAATCATGCTACACAAAAGAAACGGGGGATAGAGTAGTCGCGACTCGATAGATTCTCCGGAGTTTCCCAGGCATCGGATAACAATCCTCACCGCTAATTTGTCGTCAACTTCTCGTTCACTTGGAACGAATCGCGCCGTCTCGTGAAAGCAATTTCGTATCGCGTTTAGCCGCCGTACAACCGTGTTCGGATCGTCAACGTTACATTATTACAGCCCGTCCCCGTCGCTACATAATTACAACGAACGGCGAACGGTAAAAACTCGTGCCAACCGATTGTTAATATCGGAGATTGAAATATTCACCGACTGAATCCGTAATCAACGATAAATACGTGTGTAACGACGGTTAATATTAATTTATGCCGAGTTGCTTGTAACGATCGCACATACACGCGCGCCGCGCACATAAGTGATAAATTATTCCGGAGAGAATGTATCATCTCGTACCATCTGCTAGACGGAAATAATGTTTCAGTTACGAGGCACAACTGCCCCGGTCTTCTAATAATTAATTAAACAATGCCCAACTTCAGATCGACATCTGGCGGTCTAACGGCTGCAATAATGGACAGGGTACTCGCGAGAAACTGATTCACCGCCATTTGACGGCAGCTACGCAAAGTACTCGCGAAGAAAGTAGTAGTAGAAACATATTTCGAGAATGGCGGACTCAAGTGTGTTGGGTGAAAGAAGAACTGTATCTTTTCAGTGACAATGCCAGCACCTCGCGACCGGTTTGCTGCACGGTTCGAGTGGTCGGCAACGCAGCCGAACCGAAAGAGATAACGCCTACCAATCAAAGGACACAGAACGCGGCTTGATCACCGTGAAAGAGTACTCAACAAACCGCGACCAGGGGTAAATCGCGTCCTGTCCGGAATAATAACGCTACGATGCATAGAACGCCACCGACGAGGGGCGAATAAAGCTGGCAGCGAATAAGGGACGCGTGGGAGAGGGTGGAAGAGGGGGGCGGAGGGGGGCGACCCGATGGAAAAGGGGGCGGCGGGGGCAGGAGGGTGGGGAGCCTTTGTGCAGGCCGCCTCTGTGCGGCACGCCGAACGCACAGTTAATAATGGATAATAATACCTAAATGGCCGATCATCGACTCGGATCCCGTGAATCGATGATTCGATTGTTTCTGTTGTTGCGCGCCTGGCCATCCGCGTCCGGGTCGCGAAGAGGGCCGCTCGTGCGGCACAAACTCGGATTCCAGCACCGGATCAAACGTGTTTTTGCGAAACGGGTGTACCCGAGAGTACGTAAATATTGTTTGAGCAAGGATTCCGCCGTTAATTTCGGCCGGCACGCTAACGGGTTAGTGGTCGACCCGGGACGCGCCGTGTTTGCCACAAACACCGTCAAACCTCGAGCTAGGCATTTCGGCACTTTTTCCGAATAATTCTAATATTTTACAATCTTTCTATCTATGCTCGAAAAGATGTTTGTACAGGCCTCCGATAAAGAGTTGTTGATATGACTAGAATATAAACTATAACCGTCTGAATTATATCCTCCATGCGTACCCATATCCGCTATAGCAATTGGACCCATACAAAAGATCCGTAATTATTACACCGACGATTTCAGTCGGGAGAAATTTGTTCGCTGTTCCGTAAAAGTCATTAACGATCACTCACCTGATTCTTGCCTTTGAGAACGAGGACGTTAGTAACGCGACCGAACGGTGCACCAAGATGGACGACCTCGGCATCCGACACCTCGTTCGGGATGTTTCTGATATGAATGACTTTCGAAGGTTTGGTATTGTGGCTCTTGTCGAGTTTAACCTGTAACAGAAAAGAGAAGATTCCACGCGGTGAAAAATGAACTCCGCGATGGTCGACATCAAGCAATCACAAACAATGACAAACTCCGACGTCTCCGTTATCGGACGTGCATTTCCCCGATCGGAACTGCTATTTGCTTCTGGCAATGCGCTTTTAAAATTCCATTAGTTCTCGTTAAACTGTCCGCCGCGCACGAAAGCTACGGCCATACGTACGTACACACACGCGTACACGGGCTTCCAAATAACCCTCAAAAGAACTCCGGGAGAGAGACCCCATTGGTTACCGCGTGTAAAAGTAACGAAACTTTTCGCTCGCGGATACATTTAAATCGAAACCGTTGTTGCCGCGGGCAGAATTTTCAATCACGGCTCAATCTAATCGACTCTCTGCTCGCAGTCAGCCTCGCCTCTCCTCTCCTCTCCTGCCACCCCGTCTCGCTCTTCCCTCGAACTCTCTCCCTGTAACCTCGAACTCATTCTTTTTCTTCTTTACATAACCTCCTTTACCGCCGACAACAGGAGTTGTTGGGGTTTGCCGCAGTCAAACTGATCGAAAAACGGTGTTACCATATTTGGCAATTAAGTTCAACAAAACGAACCCAGCTAGGAAGATCAAAAATTTTGCACGTACATTCAGAAATATTCGAACTGTACGCTGAAATTTCTATATAACGTGATTTCTTAAAAATTGAGGGATTAATATATAATTATCTAGGCCCGCGTTTTCCTTTTCAATGAAATTGATGAATTAATATTTACATCTCAAGTTTTCGCAGTTATATGTTTCGCATTAAAAAAAATAAATGTCACGAAATTTCGGATGAATTTACCTACAAATATAACAGAACAGTGTAACTCATTTCAGGAAAACTGTGTCAAATTGACACGAGGGACGGGTGAGGGTTAAAACGATTGATACCTAATTTTATTCGTCTCGAACGTCGCTATCTATTGACCTAATCGGTTACTTAATCATATTCGGGAAAATTGAAGGCACAGGGTCCAATCGAACGCTGTCCCAGTTCCAGTCTGCTTTCAGAGTCCGCTGCAGTTCCTTACCGACTTCGTATAATGGCGTATTATCGTATATGACTCGATAATCGGCTGCGCGCGCGTATAATGCATAATAAAGACATGCTTGACAATAATTCAATGCACGGCAGGAAATTTATCGTATATGGTTCGTTACTTTTTAATTGCATTACGATATACTATTATCCTGTACGATCGACTATGTAATTCGTGGAATTATTCAGTTCTCGGTAGCATTTAATTCGCCGCGCTCTCTGAATATTCTCTCGTTGAAGTAAAATCTCATTCGAAATCGTTCACTACTTAGCGAGGGGTATTCAAATAGTACTGGGAAGTCGGACTAAAACTCTTACTCGAGTAATTATTAACAAATCGACCTGCTGGCAATTTCTAAACTCCACGAACACGTGTATCGATTCTTGATTGAGATGTGTGAACGAAATAAATTATAAATTATTCGCGGGGCTATCGAGGGTTATTTGACGGTGTCCCCTCAGCACAGAGTAGGCTCACGGACATCTGAAAACTGAAAATCTCCGTCGGAACAGTAATCCCGACAATGCCGGGCGAATTGAAGCGGGCCAGTTCCCGAATCCACGTGCGCCGGTTGAATACCCTGTCCGAGCAACGTTTTTTCCCGGTATCTCCTTTCTGCCGAGCGGGGTTAAGGGGTAGAAGAATTACCACTAGGATCAAAAGGAGTCGAGGGTTTAATTTCAAAGGTTAGCTGCTGCCCAGGGGCCTTCTTTCGAGGTTTCCCGCTACTCGAATCCACCTCAAGCCACTTCAGAAGACTCGAAACTCATCTTCAGAAGACTCCGCGAAAAGGACATGGAGGGTTCCAGCTTGGTGGACCAACCAGAACGAGAGCGAGAGCGAGAGAGAGAGAGCAACGAAATAGGGAACCCGTGGAAAAGAACCGTAGAGACAGTCGGTGGAATATGGCTCGGGCTTGGAAACCTCGTAAAGCTGCTGCTTATACGTGCTTCGGCTCTGTAAAGCTCGAGTAACGATAAGAAATGACGATAAATACGAGTAAATTTCAGAGACAGGTGAGAGAGTGCCGGAAAAACCTCGTAAACTAGAACCCGGAACGATCTCGCTTTTATCGGGATCCACCCCGGCCGGGGTGCTTGTTCGAGATTTAAACACAATGTTCCCCTAACTTCCCCAGACCCCTCCCCTCTCAAACATTCATGGAGGCTGATCGACTGAAGGTACACGAACATCACTCAACCAAAATAGAACAACTCTCCCCTGTAAATTCTCCAATAGAAGCCGTGCCCGAAGTCGTTGAACTCACGTCTCTAAGTCTAGAATGAGCAAAGAGGTCAGCGTGCCCTACGATCATTTTCTTTTTTGCGATCGGCAACAACACCGTCCTCGTCGCCATTTAGCAGGTCGACTGCACTGTGGCAGTTGCGTCGCTGTTCGTGCAGGGGGTCGAGAAAAGTGTCTGGAAGTGTCCAATTCGGGAGCCACGTCCAGGCCGAGCAATTTCGAGGAAGAGGCTATCAAATGAGACACTCGAGATGTCGAGGGCGAAACGACGCGCCACGCGAGTGGCTGTCGATCGCAGAAGAAGAGGCTTAATTGCCCGGCGTTTCCCTTCCTAGCAAAGGCAGGTTAGGTGGCCTGATGCAAGCCACGAGGAACGCGCTCATGGTGCAAATAAGGTTGACTTCGAGCACCGTTCAACCTCTCTCGGCAACGACCTCGAGGACCTCTTCGTGCCTGGACAACGTGTTCCAACATCTCCACTTTCCCAGCACCGCTTCGCTTCTCTCTCTCTCTCTCCCTCTCTCTTTTCTGCATTCAACTGTTTTCCACAGAATAGCAATTCGAAAACCAATCAACAAATCCTTGCACTAAAAATGAAATTACACATTCATCAGGACCCTCCGTTGGATCCTATCAAGTATGAACCTAGTCTTCAAACTTCGTTAAACTTTAGAAAACATTCCCATACACTGTGGAAATTGTTGATACGTCGGAGCTGTTTGATTTGGTATTCCTCTTTCGTCTCCAGGTTGCAACGTCTGTCGATAGAATGCGTCAGTTTGGTCGTCTTTTTCCACGGTGGAAGCGCAACCCTTCCGTGCAAGGGTCTAGCCGCAACCCTCCCCCGCGGTGTAATAAAAATTCTCTTCCCTCCACCATCTTGCTCGCCCCTCTGGCTGGCCCATCTTCTGCTCTCAGCCCCCCCCCCCCCCCCCCAACGAGAATATGTCTTCCTTCATCCGAGCCGATAATTGGACATAATGGAGGCAATTCGCGGAAAATCGCTTGTAGGAAATGGGCACCGTGACCTCCTCCCACAGCCTGATAACGAGGGAGGATGCGCTCCGCCAACCGGAAGTCAACATTCCAATTCCGTTAGAAAACGCTCCGGCTTGCTCGATCGTGGGAAACAACGAACGAACCCCGTCGGGAATAATTTTAGACTGAATATATTCCACGGAAATATTCCCCGTTAACCCATTGCCCTAGAATATCTACCGCGACTCAGATTTTCCAACAAAATCTATAAATTATTATAAACAATTTCTCATTCTTCCTCTGTAAGCGAAAATTTTTCAATTTCTTAATTGTTACTGAAAATTTTCTAATGGATTGTGGTTTCGGGATAAATTGTGGATAAATTGCGCAATAATATTTCAGGTGCTAAATGCATCCGGTGTAATTCGTGGCTTTTGTCTAGGAGGTCTCTGAAACGCTTTATCACACAGATAATCTTTATATCATTGCTGGTAAACGAGCCCGAGGGGTCTTAGAGAGGCTGTAAATGAGGAAAACCCTGGGCAGTGGTGGGGATCCATTATGTGGTCATACCTGCTCGTTAAAGGAGATATCAGCCTCGGGGATTCGCCATTACGAGCCCCGAAACCACGTTGAAGTATTCCTCGTGATAAACATGTGACGATTATTTAACCAACCACCCTTGCTCGGTTTCATTGCCACCCTTCCTCAGACCCTCTCCCGTTTACAAATTTGGTAAGCCTTCCCTTCGAGATGTAAGGACTGTGCCTTAGAACAATGAGAAAAAATTCGGTTATACTACTTTCATTAAAAAGTGGAGCCAGTGGGCGGAGTCGAGGTCCGTTGCTCCGCCCACTGAACGTCCACCGCGCTCTAGAGGTCTGGAGATGATCTCGAAAGTGAATAAAAAATTTTCTTGGGATCCTCCTTCATCCGGAAAGTTCTTCATTGCGTTGAGTCTTAGGTTGGGTAAATTTTTTAAGAAGAACAGTGAGTTATTTATTGGTATTCTTGAGCAGTTGTTAAATAAATTTCGGGTCAGTCTACAGGATAAAAATCAGCTGTCACATTATTCGAGAAGAACCAGACCCGACACAGACTATGGAGAAAAGAGACCCCCATTTATTGTCCCGTTTGTCCTGTTTATCCTGTTTCATCCTGTCTCGCACAGTCAGTATTTCCATTGGGACTCCTTTGGCTTTTGTTATCCCAGAACATGATCTGTCTGATACCGTACCTCTAACTTTTTCACGCGAGACAATCATCAAAAAATATAAATAAAAAGAACAACGCCAGGAGAATACAGAATTATAAACAAATTCGAAAGCTTACGTCTGGCAAGATATCCAGCCAGAGCCTGAACCTCCTGTTGCCACATGCATGCCGTTTCAAATTGTTGCGCATGCCCATAGGTTCGCCGTGTTTATATAAACAATCGGGGAACAACAAATTTAACAAAGCACACACACACACACAGAGAAGAAGAATTGTTTTTCGGCACGGGCACACTTCCGCAGGACAATTTCAAATTATTGATGGTGCGGAACTCTTGAAATCGAGTTCAAAATAAAACTGCACGCGCGCAGAAACTGATCGATGTCACGACGGGATGCTCGCGTGTCTCCGACACCGCTCGGCTCCGATCGACTGTCACCGAGTCGCTGTGGTGGGGGTCATTCCTACAGGCTGCGTTTACGCGGGAAATATGAATCCAATTAGAAAGAACGAATATCGTTAACTCCAATCCACTTCGACTATAGGTATCGAGGTAAAACATTGTTCGCGGTTGTAATTTCGAAAAGACAATGAACTTAACCTTGAAATTCGAACATTCGCAAATTCCCCGAAAAAAAAAAAAAACGTGTGCTCCACTTAATCGATCTTAACATTCCAGGCGAGCTTCATGAAAATAGGAGGCGGTCAGACGGCGACCGTAATTGATTTCGTGACAATTATGGAGCGGGGGCAAGATCGCAGCTACACTTTAATAGGAGCACGTGCTGCGACGACGCAACAGGCTGCGCGATGGTCTTATCCCCATTAGAATTCCAAGTAGGTTCGCTGTTCACGGCTCTGACTTACATAACGTTTCCTCCAACCCCCTACTCTCCAACCATCCCTCCCGCTCGATCCTCCAGGCGTTCTTTTTCTCCTATTGCCCCTCCGGTGGCGTAACTTTTGCCCTTCGGGCACGTTTCCGACCGCCGACAGGAAACCCAGATTCCTTTCTTTGGTGAGTGCAGACGAAAGCGTCCCAACGTTCGCGGACGAGTTTCCAGATAAGCGGGGAGCATGTTGCTTCCGGGACGGAATACGCTCGAGTGCGGAGAAGAAGAAAAGTTCGGAGAGTGTCTCTCTGGGCGAGAAACGGGAAATATTTTTCTCGCGCCTCAGTTCTTTCATCCACCGAGGAACGAGACCGCATATCTGATTGCCGGGACGCCATTGTGCCGCCGAACTTTGAATAAAGCATTTAGACGCCTGCCTTGAAATCCCCCATCTAAGTCCCAGTCTAAGTGGCAGTCCGACCGGACTCGTTGCGGACGAAAAAATTAATTTTGGCCAGCTACAAACATGGGACAGTCAAAAGATGATAAATATGATAGTATATATGTGTTACGGGTGTTCCGAATTCAAACTTATCTATTAATGTATCGATCCGCATATGGCGCTCCATCTAGGAAGGATCTAATTAATCTTACCTCTTCCTAGTTCGGCCGTTACGATTATGGCTCTCACCGCGAAAGGACAGTGTCGTCTAAATACGTCAGAGAGAGCACAACGTGCGATATCGCACCTGTATACTTTCCGTAATTGCTAAATAGCTGGGAACCTTACAAATCCTAAATAAAAGCACTGTTTAACCACCGAGAATCATACAAATTCTTCGTGAGTGTGTAAAAATGTCAAGCATGGATTTAACGATCCATGGCCCAACGATCCGTGGATATTATATAAAATGTCCGGGCAACTCAAAACACACGAAAAGAATTTTTTGAGGATCACCGTGTCGATCAAAAATTTCCACGAACATCCGATTTTACTAGGTTCGTTTTACGGTATATATTTTTTACAAAATCGTGAAGGACACCTTTGGCGATGGGAAATAATTTCAGATGCACCCCGGAAGGGATCAAGCTCGCCCCGTTAGCCGGGAACGTTCATTGGTAGAGGAAGAACCACTGTTCTAGATTTTTTTTTTGTCCGTCAAAAGAAAAACCATTGTTTTTGCGGCAGTCGATATTCGCTTGATGCCGTGTTTTTGCCGCGATATCGAGGGTGAAAGCATCGTTCCCGGCTGCGTTGTTCTTTCGGAAAAATATTTGCCGGCGTCGGTCAGCGTTGTCGTGCGCATTTTTCCTCGCTTTTTCCGCGAGGTCGCTTTATTTCGTCAGATTCGCTTCAAGCACCTCGTTTCATCGATGGAAAAAAAAAAAAACTTTGAACACTGCAAATTAGTTATCAGGGGAACGGTGCCGTTTGTTTATTTGGTGGGAGAAAAAGATACGCGGGCGAGGAGGAAATTATTCTCGGCGAATCGTTTGCGCAAACTAGAACATAGAATGGAAAAAATTCGGAAATAGTTCGCGCAGACTATAATGTACCGGGAAATGAAATGACAGAAAAATTGCGACGTTGTTTCTGGCGATGAAAATTGTTGTTTCAGTCGGGTTGCAGCCATAAAAATTCAGCGGCAACAGTTTCGCGCGCCTCGCGTTTCAGCCGGTTGGATCGGCAACAATCGATGAAGACCGACGACACGTTAAGGAACAAATAAAGGAGCCGCGTGTTCGTTTAATTAATCATAGCGGGCCCGGTCGGGCGGAACGAGTTGGCGCATCGAGGGAGGAAAAAAAAAGAAGAGATCGATGACGGTAGTCGGTCAAAGGAACCGTGGAAATACAGAGCCGCAATTAAAAAGGAAAAGGGAAGAGGAGAGGGAGAGCACGAGCAAATAAATTCGGCCGATAACTGGGCGGCGGTAAATATTTCCCGGGCGAAGTGACACATTAAATACGTGATATTTTACTTCTATCTGAATTTTCGGCTTCCTAATAAAATACCAGTACAAACAGAAAGGAGCGTTTCATCGGTGCGCAGTTGTGTGCGCGCGGGTGGGCCCCGTGTAAAAACGAGTTGCCACCATTTTTCATCCCTCCGCTACAGAAACTCGTTACCCTTGCCGTTGGAGCTATCCCCGCCTCCCCCCCACCTACTACCAACGTTGCTCGGGTTTCGATTTCGATGAATACACGCCGGGGTATCGATTTCGATAGGTCACTTGTCCTTTTCACGTGTTTCCCTCGCCACCCCTTTCACTCGACGGCCCCTCAATGATCTCCGGCGCGGCAACATTTTCAATACCACCCCCGGCGGCCGTCACATTGTGCCTCTTTTAATATCAACAAACTTTTCCACGGCCGCCGGCGAATTAGCGTAGGGGAACACGCACCGGAATGGGCACCGCGGCACGGAAGAAATCACGGGTTGATTAATTCGAGACACGGGGGCCGCATTGATAAGGTAACGCGCGATTGATTTTTCACCGCGCCTCAAAACGATTCCAGCACTGGCTAGACCCTGCCCCGGAATTTAGGCGAACGGTGGGATTATTGCAAAATAAATTCCTCGAATTTCTCTACCACTGTCAGCAGCGTTTTAGAGATTTCATTAAACATACAGCATTCCGGATGTCCTAGTTTAAGAGCAGCTCTTGTTTGAACAGTTTAGAACTGTTCAGTGGGGGTGCAAGTTAGGGGGAGTCCAATTTAAGGGAACTCAAAGCCAGAGGAGTCCAAGTTGGACCGCCAACGGGAGGAAACCAAAAATGCGTAGACACGCAACGGTCCCTAAGGAAGCGGCGTTTCACCACCGAATGCAAAGCCGTGGAGGCAAACCAAAGGTTCGACGAGACCTTTGCGATCGAGGGAGCGATGCCTAACCGGTCAGACGAACGTCGAGGTAATGCATATTGACGTTTCGCCGATAATTCCGGTGGCGCGGCGAGAGTTGAGGGAACCCAGCTCGCGCGTAGCAAGCGTCCGGTTCGCGGAGCTTATAGGCAAATCGGGGACGGAAAAAGCGAAGCGCGGTGCTCCGTTGCACGGATGCATCTGTAAGGGCTGCTCGGCTTTAAGCGACCCCTTTCTCCCCACCTGTCATGGCATTCCCTTTCGTTCGTCTTATTCCGTGCTCTGCCTCCCCCTTCGTATCAGCCCCTCTCGCCTGTTTATCGTCGGTTTCGTTATTATTTCGACGATCGTGGCCGCAACCAATGCAATTTCGATAATAGGAAGAGCTGCTCCGGGGTCTTGACGTGTACCAGCTCGCAGAATTCACCGGAGTTTATTGGTTGATCTTCATTGGTGAATATTGATTTGGCGAGGATACTGCTGCTTGCCTCGGCTGCCTTTGCTAACCTGATCGCTGCAGACGGTGTGTGGGAGTATTTTGATTGGGATCAGGTGAGTTTCTACGTAGGAAGATTCGTTTCTGGGTAAATACACTTGATGTTGGCTGGAGTAGATTTGTTATTGCAAATATCGCAAGCTAAGTCCAAAGTGGTCAGATCCTAGCCAGGATCGGTAGAACTTCACCTGCAGAATTGCAAAAATTCCTGTCAATGAAATGCCCGGAGGAAGGAGCTATTTTCAGCAGCTTTTCGCCTGGTTCAATAAACAGGAGGAGTTCCGAAGCATCCTGGAGCAATTTTCCTTGTGCAAATTCCGAGCTTAATTGAGAGACAGGCAACATTCCCTCGAATGGGGAAAACGCGGCGAGAGTTCGAGCCAGTCATGAAATTCGGACCTGGTGCAGCGCATGCAGCTTCTGTCACTGTCAAATCCTTGACGCGAGCTTATCAGCCGCGGATTTTCGCGTCGAAGGCACCAACAGATTTATGCACGTCGATCTCGACTGTCTGTGAGATCATCTCGGCAAAATAAGCGAGCGCTTGGCTCTCGTCAGTTTCTCCAGTCGAAATCATCTGCGGGTTTAGAAATTAGCGGCACTGATTGAAAAATTTATTATAAATTTATAGACGATGCGCCCTCATATGCCTCGCGAAACGGCGAATCTATTTAGAATCTCGAACCAATGAGGCTCGAACACCGTCCGCCTCTAACAGAGTCTCATTTTTCGTATCGTTTCATTGTTCCCGAAAAAAAAACCCACATGGTGAACGAACATGAAAAGGTGAAAACAATTCGTCCGATAACAACGGAAAAACCCCGGACAATACGGCA
The DNA here is from genome assembly GCA_028455605.1 of Lasioglossum malachurum. Lineage (NCBI taxonomy): Eukaryota > Metazoa > Arthropoda > Insecta > Hymenoptera > Halictidae > Lasioglossum > Lasioglossum malachurum. The sequence goes on from CM052315.1 coordinate 3,990,329, forward strand.
TCGGCAACTTTTATTTTGTGTACAAAGAGGCGGTGAAAAATTCAACGAAAAACTCTTTGCTGTCGCTGGCTGGCCCTGACCATGTCACCAGGCTCGGTAACGAAGTGTAATATATTTTTCCGAACTCAATTACAAATTGCAACCATAAAGACTCTTATTTTCGGGCTACGCAGGACCATGATACAGCTGGACCAGTTGAGTCCGAGATACGGAGAGTCTGCGAGAGGGGGTTCTAAGTGCAGATTAGCGAGATCCAAAAGTTAGGCAGATCCTGTTAGGTGTACCGCGGTTGGGCGGGGGATCGAGAAACGCGGCAATCAGGTGAGCGATTCCGCCGACTGTGTGCATCGTCAGCGAGCGAAACGCGTTGACAGGGGCATAATAAATTCGCCGGCGAAGCAGTTAACGAAAGGGTGCCAGTTGGAAAAGGCGAGATCGGTACTGGGTTAATAAATTGCCTGGGAAAGCGTATATACAGGGGAGGCCGAACGCAGTCTTGCTAGTTTTATGGAAAGGATGTAGAATCGCAGGGCGGACAGGAAGGGGTGGAAATACCGGTTATTGATGAACCGTGCACCCCTAGCCCAGCTACCCCTTCCACGTTCGGTAGCCGTGTTGTGTCCAGTAGTGTCTGGTAGCGTGTGTACGCCGCGATACAATGGCGTATACGCTACGTTCATAACGTATTTGGACACGGTGGGGGCCAGGTTGCAGAGCCCGAGGCATGATTAATTGCGTCGCTGTTATCTCCGACGAACGACAGCGACCTCCGAAAACCAGTGGAAAAGAGGAGAGGAGTTCCCTTGACCGGGACGGCTGGGAATTTACTTCGGGAGCTTTCGGAACGACCCCGGGGACGGCCGAGGGGGGGTTCTTGTTTTCGTTTTCCGTTCGATCTCTCAACGGCCTCGAGGCGTGTACGTGTTTTTCCGGGGCTGGTTTCACGGCTGCAACGAGAACGAGGTCTCTCTCTCTCTCTCTCTCTCTCTCTCACTCTCGGAATGCCCGTAGATTTACTCGCGGAACCAAATTACGATCGAGCCGAGGCAAGATTGATGGCGGCCGCTCCGCGATTTACAAGATCTCCCGCGAAGATAATTTTTCTTCGGCGATTGTGCCCGCGCTGCTAATACGATCGAAAACACCGAACGGTCAAGCATAGACGACGACGACGACGCCGGGGCTCGTTCCCTCGACGACGCCGTTCGACGCGTCGATGACACGGGGAATGGCTCGAAGCAACACCCATAAATCAACGCCAGGAAACGTTAACGCCCGGCCGCCGAGGCTATACGCAGACACGAGCAGGAACGAACGCGGGTCCGCCGAGGGAGAAAAGGTAACGACGGAGGGAAACGGAACGATTTGAAAACGATCCCGATAGCGATCAATCAAATTGATATTTATTCACGGCATTTAATGCGTTTAATATGACTTCCATCGACCGCGACCACGCCGCCCACCGGCCCGCTCACCCCCGTCCGTTGTACACGGCGAAGCCTGTTACGACTCCGCCAATACGTAACTCGATGACAACGAAACACGGCGGAGGGGACAATGATCTCAATTCACTGAATTCGCAGGATTGTACGCACGAAATAAATCATTCGAATAACTCGGGCCCCTGGATGAGGATATTTTTCGCGTCATTTAATGTTTTCATAGATTCTAAAGAGGGGGTGAAACATGCCGCCCGGTAATGGATTTACTATTTTCCGGGAGCCGGAGTTCAGCGCCATTCCCCCCTCCCCCCTCAGTAGTATCTAACACTTAGCAGTTCCCATCGGCCGGAACATTCACGCCCCCGTGTACCTGTTACCCGATACGTGCCACGGAGCAACGCAAAACTTAGCGATACTATTTACTGTAAACAACGTTCTACCCGGCCACGTCTACTATTAAAATCCCGGGCCGGTGCCAGACTCCTAATTAATCTCGACTGCGTTATTCGTGTTGCGGGGATTACGCGAACCGCCCTGCCCCCCCCGCGCGATCTACGACACTTAAACAGCGCGCCCGCCCGTCTACGCCAATGACTAGACCCCGAGACCCGTATAAACCAGCATAATCCTTCGTCCGTGTAATACCGTCCAACTTCCGATGTTACATCTCCCACCGCGTGCATTTTCATAAATTGTATTTCCGGCGATCGTTTGTTTCGCCGATTCCACGATCCTCCGTGAAACGCTGCTGCAACCCACCAACGAATCCCCATGAATTTCTCAAGCACTTAGAGGTTATGATCTTGGGCTTCCCCGTCCCTGGAGTCCCTACATTCGGAAGTTCCGAACTTCCCATTGTATCCGGGCTTCCGGGTCCCTCGATTCTTCAGTTTCTGGACTTCTGTATATTCAGGGCTTCTCGGAGATTCTACTCCCTAGACGTTTCATTTCGGAAATTATAGTATCATCTTCCGATAGGTCCTCAGGATTCTGGTGGTTTTATATCCCCAGCTGCTTTAGGTCCCAAGTCCCTGGACCGAAATACCCAGATTCCCAGGTCCTCCTACTCCCGACATTTAAATTCTAAAGTCCCTGGGTCCCCAAGTCACGAGATCCCTAGATCCTGCCTCCGAATTCTCCGGATACGAGGTCTCCGTTTCCCCGACTTACCGTCTGTTTGCTCCAAGCACGAAACCGCGGCGAAGTTTCCGCCGGCGCGGACTTTATTTATTCCCGGTGCCCGCTTTTTAACGGGCAGTCGTTTTCCTTATTTTTACATCTCGCGGCAGCGGCGGTACCCCGGCGGAAAGTTCCGGGTGCGCGGCGTATACACACGGCGTCCGATCTTTTTACAAGCGGCCCACAGTTCCCCGGCCACTTTACAACCGCCAATAGCTTTTTATCGTCGCGGTTCCCAGTTCCGTGCTCCCGAATTTCGGTTTCTCGCGGAATTTCCCCGCAGGTCCGCTTCAGTCTTAATCGCTCCAGAATTCAAGGTATTCACCGTAATAGACTCCCGTAACATTCATAGATTCCTCAACATCCAGGTCCCAGGATGAATCCCGAAATCTAGAGTACTCGAAGAACCGTGAAAAAGAAAACAAGGGCAATCGACTTTTTCAAGGCGCCAACACCATTAAATCTTAATCGCGCGGGAATTGAACTCGTGAACCGTAACGTAACAGATTCGGAACGGTCCGCAATAAGTTCCGGACCGCCACCAAAATAAACGCGAGAACAAGTTTCGGTTCCGCCTCGTTTCCAGCGCCCCCATTGTTTCCCGCCGCCGTTTTCGCTCGTTTATTAATTGGCCATCCGTCCCCGGAAACTCTGGGGCGAGCGCGTTAATCTTCCTCCCCACCACGTCCGCCAGGTTTCTTAACGTCAAATATTTCCACAAGCCGGCGAGCCGAGTATTGGCACCCCGAAACTCGAAGATCGAGTTTCGCCGGCACACACCGGCGGGTGCGCGAACACCCGCGAAGATATTTCGATCGACGACGAGAGACCGACGAAACTTCCGGTTGTATGTTTGGATTCGCCGGCAAATATAAGCCTGCATTAACCGGGCGACCAAGGGATCGATGTAAACCCACGGGTGCTTTTGACATTTCGCTACGACGACGACTGAGAACCAACGCCACACCACTCGACGCGCTCGAGTTACCGTTTCTAATTTGCCAGACCTCCATCAGACCCCGATCAATCGATGATTTTCTTCCGAGGTTGGTGAGCGAGAATTTACTGTTTTCTATAAAGGCAATTTTTATTAACATTATTTATTAACTAACTTCACACACACACACACACACACAGCGCGGTGTTCCGAAGAATATTGTATTTTGATTAAAATGGACTTCGGTGCCATTTGCGGAATTATGGCGGAAGTGTATGGCTACGATCGAGCAAAATGTAAATTTTTTTACCCCATTAGATATAGTACATTTATTAAAAATGTTTAACTTCTTCGGTACCATTTCCGTGAATATATGAAAGTAATGCATTCTTTAAAAGTCCCGGGTATGTACTTGGAATACTTGTATAATTTTCCACTGCAGTAATATTACCGAAATATGAAACACAATACTTTTACTCGTACGAGCAACATTGCAGACCCAATTTGCGTTAATGCCAAATCAGAGAATTCGTTGGTTACAAAATAGCTCTGTAATAATATAAAATTTACCATCCTCTTTCGCAGCTCAAATATTGCAATCCCTGTAATCACATTACCCAAATATTAACGATAATATTTTTATTAAAATGAGCAACATTTCCCAGTTACATTTCTGTTAATGTTAAATGCTATTCGTTGTAATTAATTCACTCGCGCCGACTTTACCGGGGACAATGTCACAATCATTTCTCGGCAATATCTCTAATAACGACGATGATAATATTTAATCCAATTTTCCTTCATCCGAAATCTTGTTACCTTTCGCAGTTGCTTGTTAATTACACTTTTGCGAAATCGAATAACAATTCCGGCTCTATTTACGTTAATATCGAATCACTCCTGGAATAATTAATTTCGCCGGGAATAACGTTGCGAACACTAGCAATTCCTCTAAAAAGTCTGATTCGCTGTGTGTTTCGAATGTCACTCGATCTCGCTATCTGCTAGGTAAAAATAATCATAACAATAATTAATTAATGGTCGGTAATAATAGTAGAAATGTTTGCCGGGGGGAGCGGTGATTAATAATTCGGTATTCGTTGTTATGGCTGCGTTTCTGTTTATTAATACAGATTACGTCATTCGTCGCAACCCTCCCATCTCTCTCCGAAGCCCCGGCCGTTTATTAATATTGTACCACGTCACGATTATATTCTATAAAATTTAGCTCGGAGGGTTTACTGTAACGCAGAACATTTCGGCGTATCGATTCCGGGGGACAGCGAATCGTTTCGGCGTCGGTTACCTACGGAAATTAATTAAAGTGTAATTTAATATTAATTAACTAGCCCGCGGCGGTGTAACTTAGACGCGGCTCGAATCAACATCGACGCCAACTGCGATACAAGTCACACATGCGGCCAACTAATTAACGCTTAATAACCGCAGAAGGACACTAAACACCGTGGCTTGTCATACACTCGCAAACCATATCGCACACTCGCGAAACTTCAAAAATATCTCGTACACTTTATGCAGCTTGATTAGTCGGCTGATTAAATATGAACAGCCTTTGAATATCACTTCGATTTTAAACTCGAAAATTCCATTAATGTCGACTGATGTTGCTGTTGATTTTGAATTTGCTGTTCCATTTTTATTTCCAGACTTCCCGCGAGCTTCGTTAATACATCAAATAATGTTTGCAAAACAGCAAAAACCATTTTCTGCCGGATTTTAAATTCCACGATGTCTGGAATGGCAAATACATTCATGTACACAGAATGGTAAAAACCCGTTTGATTTTTATTCCCGGAATCTCTCGAAGCTTGATTAAAAAACACACTAATGCGCACAGAGTGGTGAAATCGATATACTCTTTGACTTTTCCTGTAAGAATACCTTCAATCACGACTGATAAATAAATGATCGTGTACAGAATGGCGGAGAACCATTTTCCACTAAATATTTCATTTTAGAGTGTCTACAATCCCGACTGATAAATAAATTAACTCGCGTAAAACGTCAAGAAACCTCAGTCACGAGCGGCTGAAGTATGCATGTAAATTTTTTGAGCTAGCTGTACCTGGCCGGATTATTCCAGCTTGGTCCGTAACGCGGTTCTCTCTCGGTTCTTAATAGTCGCTAACAAGTGCTTGCAGGCCGGCAACAAATGTAATGAAATCCAAAGAAACAAAAAGGCGAGGGAAGAGGGTAAGTTATGGTCAGATTACAAGTGGAAACGTGCTGCGGGAGGGACGAGGAGAGAAAGTACAGAGAAAGAGGCTGGTCTGGCTCGGTGCCAGCAGCTCCGAATCTCAATGGGAATCATGTTACCTGTCTCGTGCTACTTTGTAGCAGTCGGCCACCCCCTGCCCTAATCTCACATCCGTTTGATTTATCATCCTCGAACCCCAGAGAATTTCTTCGAGGAATAATCCCTCGAATAATCAGAAACTGTACGGTACGAGTAAATTACAAAACGCAACCAGACATGGTGAAACATCGTCGAGCGTCGTCGAAGCAAGTACACACCGGTGAAATCGACGTGGAACTTCTCGCCGGGTTAAAAATGAAGCAGCGAGGGAAAGCAAAATTCGTGTGTCTTTGGTCGTGAACGAAGATTGACAGCCGGCGAATCGGCCAAGAAAATCCGATAAGAATTAATAGACAGGAAACGGGGCGGGTATTCCCGGAAGTTTTGAGCGAGGAGATTTTCATTTAACCATGCGCCGAATGAAAAAATCGATCGGCATTTGTCTAATCCCGCCTGCTTCCACGCTGACGGGTGAAGTATTTCGGCCCCGCGTTAATTTCCCTCCGTTGCCTGCATACGGTAGCAGACAGTGAGCTATCCCCTTTCCACTAATTCCGTTTCCTTTACGCGCCTCCTTATTCCCCCGATCCTAGATCTTGCGAATTAAACGAGTTCCCGGGAACGCGCACTTTCAATCGTAACTGATTTCGCTCTGGAACACTACCCCCACCCCCTCGCGCAAGTCAATGGTTTCCTTAAGAGGAAACACAATTGAAGCGCCCGTTTATTCGATGCCGTTTTCGCGATGGGATGCGAGTTAAGTGGATTGATACCCGACACCCTGCTAATTGAATGAATTTCCTATTTTGTTGTCGAGCAATCGACGGTCCGATCATTGGGAACGCCGTCGAACCTCGATCCTTGATGTTCTGGGAAAAATCACTAGGTCCGCAGACCCTCCTCTTCTGAGTTCCCAGGTATCTAGGTCACTAAGTCTCTGAGAGCTGTAAATTACTGGCACCATAGATCTACAGGACTCCGGATTACTAATCTCCCAAATTACTAGATCCCCAAATGCCTAGGTCTCCAAACTACTACGCCCCTAAATTGCTAGGCCTCCAAACTCAGAGATCCTCAAACTCTAAGGTTTCCAAATCACTGAGCTCTGAAATTACTAAACCCCCAAATTCCTAGGATCCCAAATTTCTAGACCCCTAAAATACTAATCCCCCAAATTACTACATCTCCAAATTCTTAGGCTTTCAAATTGCTAGGCCTCGGTCCCAGATCCCCAGATTTTCTAGTTCCTATTGAATCTTTTCCTATATACTAAACTTCTCCAGTTCATAGATCCACATGTCCCCGGCCATCCCATTTCTGAAGTCCCGCAACTTGTCAACCCGTAAACTCTCGAATCCCTAGACGCCCATTTCCCTAGATTCCTCCATACCCAATTTAGCCGCCTACAGCTCCACATTCTCGCGCCTCCGACGCTCTAGAAATTTTAAGAGCATCCGGCTCCGGCCTCTTAATCCCTAAATTATGAAATCCCCCAAATTTCTTAAGACCTCGCAACCGGGAAACTTTCCCGGTACCTATATCCCTGGACCCCTGACTTTCTCTGAGCTCTCTAGCCTCGGTGAACACTGCAGTTTTATTATCCCCAATTCGTTCGGGTACAAATTTCCGCGGAATCCCGAACGATCCACCGTTTATCCTCGGACGATGATTGTCCGTGTTCCCGGCTTAACTTCTGACGATTTTAGCAGATTTCATATCCGGCCGTTCCGCAAACAATAACTCGATAACGACGATTCGGTGGGGAAAAAGCGGGAGAAACAAAGGAAGAGATTAACCGAAGGGACGAGCGTGTCCAGGCGGATTTCGAAGAGACCGGCCCCGGTGTGGCACAGGTGGGAGCAATTTATCTAAACGGCAGCTTTGTGAGGGCCACTCGAACCGAAAGCAGAGTCCACCCTGGAATATTACTGGCCGCTGGCCCGGCCAGTACCATTACCTTTCTACGCTTTGATTCTTTTGTGCGTGGCCAGCCGCACCGACCAAATTTCAACCCTTTCCTGCGAGAGAGCGCACGATTGTGTGGGCGTGCTCGCGAGAGCTCTATATTGAACCAGGGGCCACGGGAAAAATGAAAAGAAGAACACCGGAAGAGCTGCTCCGGAGTACTTAGGGGGCTGTCCCGTGGAAACACGTCCGTCCCGATGATCGGGTACGGAAATTCCTGGTCCCTTTTTCGAAAAGGAATGAATTCTTCTGCTCGAGGTACCTTAATTGTCAATAAAAGCCGTTTCCACGGAGCGGACACGATCCATCGATGCGCCGCGATGGCCGGCCGTTGCTCGAGAATCTCTTTGAGGAATGAAAGGAACATCTCCTCCGAAGAATACTGAGATTCCCGTACCTCCCTGTCACTCTCGAATCAGATTTTCCAGACAAAAATGTCTTTCTATCTGGCGCACAGCAATTTCCAATTTATTAACAGACAGCATATCAGGATGTATCTATTTCACTGAATTTTTCAGATCAACCGGAAACCGATTCGACCCGGTAGGGAAATGTAACCGGTGGATATGACAGCGGCGGCGGGGAGGGATGATGAAGCTGACGGCCTCCCGGGGGATTATTTCTTAATTCGGTTTCAGCTAATGTGGAACGGTGAATAATTCACTGACAGTTAATTAAGTAATTAAAAAGCGGACAAGGAATTCAACGAGCCGGCGCGGCGCGGCGCGGCTGTACGGTGCGGTGACTGCGCTGAAAAGAGGTCCGGGAACCTCGGGAAATCGAGAAATCAGGGGATTACCCATACGAGAGACGCCTGGCATCCGAAAATCGTGCCGCGCATTTCAGCGTATTCAGAGAGAAACATTCCAGCGCGAAATATGTCAGACACGCCCCGGGCAGAAGTTTCGGTCAGGTTTTAGAAGTCTTCATAGGTGATTGGTCGCTGCGCCGCGTATTTTCTAATATAGAAATTCCATCCGCCGGACGCGAAAACAATCGCTCGGAAATTTTCGTGATCGCGGCATTCGGAGAAGCTGCTCCGAAAAATTACGGAACCGTGTTCCTCCGCAGAAAAAATTATCGACAGAACGTTAACGGGAGCGAGAGATACGTCGCGACGGAGCGCTTTTTCAAAATTGGGTTTCTCGGAAACGGAGGGTCGGAAACGAAGGCGGCTTTTCCTCTTTCGGGTAAGAAAGAGGCACTTTCGTCGTGCTTGTTGTTGCCGTCGGCCTGCCGTCAGCCGTAATCGAGAAAATGGGTTAACCACGCCGAGCCTTTGAGAACGGATGGTCGTCTCTCTGATCTTTCCCAATCAGAAGCCCTCCAAAAGACCATTCATGGGTTCTGATCGACTTAAATCCCCCGGATCGAGCCGTGTATAATCTACTTACGTCGTGTCCCAAGGAACAAAACTACTGCAATATCTCGTCCATGGATCTAAACCTTACAGTTGGCAAGAAATTACAAGGCCGGAACGAGATTGACCCACAAACATTCGTATTTCGACTCATTTATAAAACGGGCGTCGCAAAACTTTTCACCATTCGCTATAGCGGGTCGCCAGGAAATAATAAGGGCGTGCATTCTCCCACCAATCGTCCCGATGGGCGTGGCTTTCCCCTACTGCACGACCTTATAGGCGTGGTCATCTCAGAAAGTGCACGGACACCCGGCGGAAGTATTATATGCAACAGGAACGTGCGGAAGATGAAACATTTAATATCTAGGAATGGAGGGAAATCAGCGGGGCTCTGGCCCATTGAAAATTGAATGAAAAATATGTTTAAATTAATTAGGAGCCGCGTGGACGTCGAGGCTACAGGTCGCCGGTTTGTTCAACATCGCCGCGCGGCCGGGTCTCGTATTTATTCGCGGAATAATTCGTGGGAGGAAACTCCGGGGCCGAAAGTGAATCGAGTTACGCGAGCTTAATATTTCCGGGCTAGCTCGGGGCGCTCCCTTTTAATCGGGACTTTTAATTCAATCCCCGCTGCCGCCCCCTTTTACTTTAAACTGATTAACGGTCACACTTTAAAGCCGGGAATTAAAACCTGTGCATTGTGAATTGATCAGACGCTGCAGTTAGCGAACTTCAATAATCCCTGTCGGTCGGCGGACACGAGAAAAAGTGTTTATCGTGATACAAATTAGGGGAGACGATCAGGGTCCGATTTCCTCATCCCGGGGTATATACCCGACGCAGAAACTCGGGTATCGAATTACCGGTAATGTAATGAACGTAAGCCGCTCTTCAAGCAGAAAACACAAGATATAAAGCTCGGCTCCCACGGAAATCCATTTAAGCGCAGTTATAGTAATTAGACGATGTGTGAAAGGTGTCTTCGGCGGCGACGGCGGTGGATCGATGAACATTGAGACGCCGCACCGGTGCGGTGGCTAATACCCTGAGTGCTGTTTGGCACTTTGTTTCATTAAATGGACAACCGTGTTCTCTCCTTTGTCCCAGGTTCTTTTTGATGTGCCATTTTCTGCTTCGTTCCGTCCCATTATCCACGGTACGGAGCGGACCGTGTTGCGTCACTTATCCGTGTGTGGCCGCGCGCGCACGCTCCGCGCTAGCAAACGGAAGCCCGGATGAACGTTAAGGTACCCTTAAAAGTGCCACGAGCGAGTCAATTATTGGACACCAGTTTCCTCGAGCCGTTCTTTTCCTCTTTTGATCTCTCCCGGCCTGTGCCCGTACGTGGCAAAGGGTCCGAGGCTCGTTTCAGACAATCAAGATGTTTGACACGGTACTTTTCCGCCGAGTTTCATCTTTCGGACCTCGTTCGGAGACGTTGCTCTGCACCACGGCAAATATTATCTTTCGGCAGAGAGTATATGAGAGTGCTCACGCCCGGGGATCAGCCGTGCCATTTTTGACTTTGCATCATCTAGAGAGCCTGGAACAGCTCCTGCGTCATCTTTAGCGTGGAACAGAACCTACATCATCTTTAGCAGGTAACAGAACTCACTATACTGTTATTAAATCTGTGGCATGGACACCGACGATCTCGTCGGTGGTTGCAGCATCGACGTGATACTATTAAAGACTGCCAGCCTTATGGGAGATCGTGTCACTCGAATAATTCGGTGTTTTCTTATGGCTCCTAGGATGTATTCTGACTGGAGTAAGAAACAGAAGGCCATCGATCAGAGCCACCTCAAGACCTCAAGCCAACGCATTCGTACCTATTTCATCGTGTTCCTGCCGGGAACATTCTTCTCATCTCACCACGGTAATCATCTTTAATATTGTATTGTATATTATAATGTTGTGTTCAGTGAAAAATAAAGAATGCTAGTTATACAACAATTAATGCGTTCTTTTCTCTCAACCCACCACATGAATATTCGATATTGGAATTAGATAATTTTGGATACACAAAACGAGATTCGATTTTCGAATAATTATCGGCCTCCTTCGATATCATGTTTCTCCTAATACAAAACTCAATTTTCGAAAATTTTCGCCAATTTTTTACCGTCCGACTTGTCGTTGAGTTGTACTACTGAATTTCGAATACCTCTTTCCGCATCGTGATCTCCTAATACAGAGTCGAAAATTTTCGAAAATCTCGAAAGCCAGACGCTGGAATATTTTTGTTTTTCAAAGATTCGCTATTTTTGCAGTTTCAAATCAGTACGGCAACCCAATGCCAAGTACATCTTTGCGGAAATCAGTAGTATAACACTACAAGTCGGACGTTCAGAAAAAATTGGTGGTTCTATAAATATAATACGCAGATATTCTTTTTAATAGATAGTCTTTATTTATTCATTGTAAATTCATACATAAAGTGTTTGTATATTGTACATAAATTATAATTTATGTCAGACTTCTTGTGTAACACTGCAGTACATGGAGGCACGGACAATTATATTAGATGATCAACAGTCCACTGCTATACTGCTATACGTCGCGTGTGCTGCGGCAGCCGATGGATAAATCCGCTAGTACCACCTGCCGCAAATGCTCGATACGCTGACAAATATTAATATAATTGCCACTCGAGTATCTCGTCGGTGGCCGTGCTCACCTGTGCCTACTTGCCTATGTCGCTGAATAGCACAGGCGCCGGCAGTATTTAGTAGTATCTCGTCGGTGTCCAGGCTAAAGATGACGTAGCATCTTGTTCCTGCTAAGCACTAGAGTAGGGGGCAGCACTATAATCGGCGTGGGCAAATCCCGGGCGTGAGCACTCTCATTTCCTCTTTGCTTTTGGTTCCTGTAACTCTCGCTCGAAATCGTTCCGACGCGAAACACACCGCCGCTCTCTTGTTGTCTGTAGCCATACGATATTCTGTTTCCCCGGAACAATGAGGATGAACAGTCGAACAATACCGAGAAATGGGCCGGAATATCTTTTGACGAATAAATAATTTCCACAAGCTCGCTTCACGGATACGTTCATTCCTAGCATTATTTACGGAACGCGGAAAAAATTCGCGTGGGTGCGAGGGCTGGTATCAATGGACGGAATTCGGTTTCCATGTAACGCTACCACCACCAGCACGCCCATTTTATTAAAACCATATACCTTTTACACGCGCGCACGTTTCGCCGCTCGTTACCATGATCCTCTCTAATTAAATCCAGCAAAATATGTAAACGCCGTTGCGGCCGTATTATTAAATCCCTAGTCCGAATATCATTTCGCTCTAAAGAGTGTAATTATCTAACCGAATTTTCGGGAAGTTCCAATGGGAACGAAGAAATTAGGTAGTGTGCGAGACAGGCCGTGTCAAATTGTTATTACCGCGATGTGGGCGGAGCCGACAGGGGAGGTGATAACGGTGGGCGGAGTTACCTGAAACTTGGTTAATCACAAACTAAAATATTCGATGAATATTCTTCGACTCGTAGTGACATCTCATTGTCTCTTCACTATGTCAGAATTAACAACGAGAGGATCGAACAGTGGGCGGGGTTAATGGGCGTGGCTAGTTTAAATGTTATTTAAGCGAAGACCGATCGCGTGGCCATTGAAATGGCAATTGAATTCTATAAACAACTGGTCGAATGATCGATTGGAATACCGTGCGACTTGTAAATTAATACAAACGTTATTTTAATGACTTGCGGTAATGAATAAAATACACGTGCCACCGGTAATTGACAGGACTGCTTTTGAAATGATCCGGAGTGGAGGTGAATATGTTCGGAGGCGAAGAGAGTATGGCCATGGAAAAATTAAGACAAAGACTTGGCTGCTGGATATTTTTCAGGGTAGAAACGAGGTACTTATTCGCGAACAATCGTCTCAGTTAGCGGATCGGTCGACGGTTCTCATATCGTTCTGACGTTTGGGAGACCGAAAGGCAGCCGAGGGACTGAAGTCGTCGTCAATTCATAGGATATTCTGAGCGGAAGAGGGTGGTTGGTCCTCAGAGATTTTCCAAGGAGGAGAACAAACCTTCAAGCGAATCCAGACCGGCTGATATCGAGAGGAAAGGCCCCGAAGGCACGGCCAACGGAAATACGACGGCGCTGGTGGATCTTACCCACCCTCTGGAAGCTTTATTCAACCTGGAAGATGCGACGAATGGACGCTTCTGCGAGCTGAAATGTTCCTTTACAGTAACATCCATAGGACACATCGTGTTCCCTCGCCCCCTGTCCCTTCGGCGTCCCTCCTCGGAAAAGCTCCGAGCGAGGAACGACGACGGCTCGGAAGTGTCTCTTCCCTTTCTTTCTCTTCATTCCGACGTCCTTGGGAATATCCACCGATTACGTTTCTGGGAACAGGGGGATTCCGGGGAACAAGATACGCGTTTCTGGACTCGTGACGTCTCGTTCGAAAAATTCTCCGCCGAGAAACAATAACATTCCGTGGGCGAGAGGGAGCAGGAGAAGGAGGAGGAGGAGGAGGAGGAAGCGGGAAACGACAGAGGGAAAAGTTTTCTCCTCCGATCGACGACGGACCAGCGACGAGTCTCGCAAACGATGAGAGCACGATACTCGTCAAAGGAGCAACCAGATCCCTCAACGAGCCCGAAAATAATCTCGTTCGTTCGAGCAATTTCTTCCGCGGGGATCAGAAACTTTCCACTTATTCCATTTGCCCCCTCTCCCGCCGCTTTCTCTTCCATCGAGTTTGGTAAATCCTATTTTTCAGGGTTTCCCGGGATTTCATCGGAGTTCGCCGGAGCCGCGATTCTCGATAGGCTTCTTCCGCTCCGCGGCTCGGTTTCACCGGCGCGATGAAAAGGTGTCGAGCGAAACACTTTCTCTCGCTTCGTCTCGTTTCGCGAGATCGCTCGACGCTTCTCTGACCCGTGCTACGGGAAATTCTCAAAGGATTAATGCACCGTTCATCGGAATAAATGAAACTAAAAATTTCAGGCGACTTCGTCGAGCCAGAAATTTGTTTCCGGAGCCCCGGAGCAATTAATGCTGCGAGTCACAAAAAAAACACACACACACACGCGCGCGCGCGCGCACTCGTTGCCGCTGTCCCGGAGGGACTTTGACGTGAAACAAAGTGTCCCATAATGCGTGACGACGAGCGCGGAATCGTCGCGGACTCGTTAATGCGGAGCCGCGCGAGAGGGCAGCGCACGCGCACGTGGCCGAAGAACGACGGACGGACAGCCGGAGGATTCGGTAACAAAGCCGTCTCCCGGCGTTCTCAGCTTTTACTTTGAAAACGTACACGCTCCACTTTCCGACGGACCGCGGGGAAAAAAGCGCAATATCGTTAGCGGCCTCGCGGGTCTGAAATTCGAGAGGCGTTCAGTTCAGCCTCCCGGTCCACCTGCTCCGCCTACCGCGACATTAGGTCGCCGTAAATCCGCGCGAAAATCGTTAGTTTCGTTGCCGGGAAACTGCGAAATTTCGCGCGACGACTGGAATCCCTTTTTCGCGCGGTACTACCGTCTTGCCTGCGACACTTTCGACCCTTTGTAATCCGTTTTCGGACCACGGACACGGAAGCACTCTGGTTTTTACGGTAAACAACAGTAAAAAGATTGTGTACGGTCCATTAACGGATTTTTGAAACGGTGTGAGAAACAGAATGTGTAGAATTATTTATCTATCTCGATTATTCCGTGGGCGGGGCTGAAAGTAGGCGGAGTTAATAGTGGGCGGAGTTTACAATGGGCAGGGCTTGTTACAAATTTCACAATTTTGAGTGGGTTAACACTTGTTTTTCTTTTTCGAATAAATGTTAAGGCAAGCACAACAAGTAAAAATCGCGTTTCGAGGAAAAATCGAGCCGGGCGACTTACGAGTCCCATTCTTTTTTCCATCTAGCTCTGGGAATGATTAACGAGGCCGGCTACGAGAGTTTTGATGCAGCCGGTGCAACCGGAGGCGCGCGTGCATCATATACGCG
This sequence comes from Lasioglossum malachurum, assembly GCA_028455605.1. Classification (NCBI taxonomy): domain Eukaryota; kingdom Metazoa; phylum Arthropoda; class Insecta; order Hymenoptera; family Halictidae; genus Lasioglossum; species Lasioglossum malachurum. Next base: position 4,005,512 of record CM052315.1, read on the forward strand.
GCTTACGATCGCACAGCTGCATCTATCGCCGGCCCGCGCCGAAACTTCCGGCATTTTTTCCGTAATCGTTCCCTTCCATCGGCGGACGGGGCTACGTCACACGCGTGACTGACAACAATAAATATTTCTGCCGCGAAAAAATTCCCGGACGGCTGACTGACGACGAATTCCGTTTTGCCGGGCGACGCATTTGTCTTCGGAACGAGCCCCGCCGAAAGGAGTATCCGCAAAAATATCTAGGTCGAGCCCCTCGAATCGTTACGCGATACCTGCCGATTTTTTTCCTGCCGGCCACCACGTGGCTCGACGCGACGCCGACAGGTACCGCGCCTAATTAATATTCGTCGCGGCGCTGTTCAACCTTTTACCATATTCCTGTCAGGACTCTTTATTCCTGATGAACAACAGGTGTTTAAAAGATTAATCTCGCCCAGCGGCTGCGGCAGACTGTCATTAATTACTGCGGATCGTGGGGACAAAAATATCGTCCGCTCGGAGACGACGCCGCGCGCCGGTTCAAAAATAGACGACGCCGCTGTCAGACATTTTTTACGGACCGCTCCGACTTTTATCGAATGATAAACGCTGATAAATACCGTTGCTCCATCCCTTAGGCTCGATTCTCAATCGATAAAAAAGACCGGGGTTGATTTCCCTCGCGCGTACCACCGGAAGGTCGCGGCTAAAAAATTCGCTGGACCAAAGGAAACGATTTCGGTAGAAAAGTTCGATCGCTGAGGATCGGTTTTATTCGCGCGGAACCATTAGGCGAACAGATGAAAGCTTGAGTACGGCGGGTGGGGGAGGATCGATTATTCGTGGTACAGTCGTACGAAGCGGCCAATTAACAGGAAGCGCGGAGGAACGGCGTGGCGGTGTGCACGCCGATCGAATCACTTTTCAGACGTGCCCGGATAACGCTTTGATCGTGTGTCGTGGCTCCTGCGCGTCCGTTTGGCCGGTTATTTTTTTTTTCGACGATCGCGGAAGATCGAGTAGGTCAGAGGACGTGTACAGCTCGGCTTCTCTGTCTCTCGGAGAGAGAGAGAGAGAGGACTGTGCCCGGCGAAAAACAGACCGGTCCGGTTTCAATGGACGCACTTCAAGCCGGGTCAACACATCCGGATCTCCGTTGGCTTATTGTTCGGCCGGGGGTTTTCGTTGTCGACTGTTCATCGTCATGAAAAATGACCGCCCACCGGCGAAAGGACGAGTCCCCGACAACGAACAGCCCCGCTGGAAAATAATATGACACGCCCGGACAAAAGGACCCGCGCTCCGATTTCAGTGAAGCTAACTGCGTTATCGGCCGTGCGGATTATCGACGAAAGACTTTCGGAACTGGAGACCCGGGCAGAATTTTCGAAGCGGTACGTCATAAAAAATAATCTCGAGGTAGTGAAAAGAACCTCAGCTCGCCAGATTCCATTTGAAAAATTTGTGGGAATATCGCTTTCCTATAACAATCGGCGACATCCGAAACGGAGAACGTCGAAGAACGTTTTTATTTTATCAGACACGCGATTTATTTTCGATTGGACGATGTTCGGCTTACCTTCTTGGCGTCATTGTTGTTGTCGGCCGCGTGATGTGGTTGAGGACTCATTGCAGCACCATTGCTAACCGCTCCGCTCTGCGACAGAAGCTCGTCGCTACCCCTCTGCAACAAAAAAGAAAGAGAAAAGTTAGCATTTGCAATGAAGAAACAACAGTGTACGTTGTCGGTAAACACTGGGCGGGACCAACAGTGGGCGGAGCTTACGGTAGGCGGGTCTAACAGAGGGCGAGGTGCACCAGTGCATTAAATTCAACGTTCTAATACATTTAAAACTGTTGGATCGGGACTATGAAAATCGCGACCGCAAAAGTAAAATTTAATTCTCGAGTTTGCACGGGAGCCCGGGTGTCTTTCAAAAAGGACAGGTAAAATACGACCGGAAAGAAATCGCGATTCGATTCATAGTCCGAATTGAATCCGGTCTCCGCTGGCGAGAAACGAACGAGAAAAATACCGGAGACGTCACTCTCCAGCGGAGAGACGGTGCCTCTCAATTTATCTAGCGAAACCGGCACAATTTAACAGAAACATCCTTCCTCCGGCGCTGGTTGCATATTATCCCGTCGCGTCGTTCAATCTGTCTGAACGACGGGGCTCGCTCGTTCGACCTTTCAGCGAAGAAAATACGAGGGAGGATAATTCATAACCCCCGGCACACGGGGGAAAATGGTAGCAACGTCATCCACCGGAGAGACAGAATGGCAGATCAAAGAGTCCCGCAGGATCATGTCCCGATCTCCCTGCGTTTACGTAAGAAAAGAAAGCCATGCGGATCAGCGGAACGAGGAGCCAGAAGGGGGATGCATGCTCCCTTTGAAGCGTGTTTACGCCGGGTCAAAATTCTGCGCCAGTATTTGCCTCACCGACGGGCACGTCCTTAAAGCTATTCTTATCTCGCTGGTATTTTGAATTTATCAATTTTTGAACGGACCGCTAACGCTCCGGAGAACGATACCTGCTGTACTCGGGGGGGTTTAAGTAGCTTCTCTGCGAGGATCTGATGGCGAAGGATCGTCTCAGACAAAGGAGAAGACCGACTTAGCGCTGGAAGACACAGCCTGATCGTACATCAAAATTTTTCAACTCGACGAGTGCAATTTAGGAGATGTCTAAGAAAGGTCACGTCTCAATTGACCTCGAAATACCCTGCAGAACAGGAACACGCACCAAATATACACCTGCACAAGAAGACACGGAGTTCCCGAGCTACTCTGTCCACTCCAACAAGTGTCCTCTCAACAGAAGTGTCTCACAAAATACCTACGCATCGTCCGGGAAACAGGAATTCCGCAAAAATCTGAAACTACACCAGCGCGGGGAGACGGGCGAGGCACAGAGTTTCGTACATTCACCGAATATAGAGGCAGCATCATCCCCCTAACGTCCGGTCAAGCCAACCTTCGGAACCCTCGGAGGTCGTGTATTATTTACTTCCCGCGAACGTATGGATTATAGACTTCTTGCTCGCTCCCCGGAGCACTTCTTCGACCGTGCTCTTACCTATCAATGCTCTACACACACCCTTGGGCTGGGTAGTCTTGCCTTGGTGGGTTCATCTTGGATCGGCGAAGCGTGGCCGAGTGGCTCGCAGGGTGGACCAGACGAGTCCTCGGTAAATTCAGACTCGGGGGTGTCTTTAATGTACCTTCCTGGACGATTGTTTTAGGACATTCTACAAGGGCCTAGCCATGGATCATCATCTGGTCAATTCACGATTGGTTCCAGGCCAAGCGAAGATTGACCGACTTTACGCGACTAATTGCAGGCTGGAAAGGTGACTCGAGAGCCACTGTCCGCGATTCGCGTAGGGCTGGACGAAGGGGTGGAGTCCAGCTAGAGAAGCTGTCTCTCATTTTTCCGGCCCTTCCTTTGGAATCTTACGGAGCGTTTTACGTGCTCGACGACCCGCACGGAATTGTCTCACGATCGTCTGGCCAGATGTCGGGAATCCCGAGGATCACACACGAAGGGCTCACTCGGTTGACAAACCAATTTCACGTCCGAACTGCAAGGCGATCCGATGAGTTTCCGTCTAGCTGGCCGGCATGGCAGAGCCCTAAGGGGCCGGCTGCTATTTGCTCAAGGATTCGCGCGACTCGCATTAATTGCAAGGTAAACACGCGGAATGCTCTTGACGACAATTCGCCTGCCTTGCCTGACAAGTTGCTCGGACCAGTCAGGAGGATCCGGAGGTCGTGCACGACCTGAGACTGAAACCACCACTACCCGCGAAACTTGCCGAGCGACCTTTGAACATGCAACGAGCAGCAACGTGCCACGGGGAACTTACGATTCGTTTTACGACGAAGAATATTCAATTACAACGGTATCAGGCCGGGGCTAGGTTAGCTTAGAGTTCGCGCACACTCGCATACAAAAGGATGCCGCTGATCGATTCCATGGAAATCCCGTCTCGGAGGGATCGAGACAAGATGATGGATCGACGAGACGTAGCCGTGACGGATCGCCAATCCGGCTGGACGAAAATCATTTTGGGGCTCCGCTCGAAATCGTCCAATTTTTGTCGTGAGCGCCAATAGAATCTCGTGGTTTCTTCGAAATCTATCCACTGTTGCAGTTCCTAAAAATTTAGATCCGTTGAAATAATATTAGCTCGCGATAGCCCTCGCGATAAGACGCCCGAAGAGAGGCTGCATCGTCCGGAGGAGGGCGCTGGTTATCGTCTTTCAAGATGGATGGCCTGACGATGATGCGGCAAGATGCATACCGTCCCTGGTAAACCGAAACCCGGATGCTCGTGGTTTGAAAACGTTGGAGCTAGTCGAACATTGAAACCGGTAAAAATTGTAACGGTCCGAAATGTACACCCTCCAATAAACAGAATGGAATCACCGGTACGTAATTCAACGAGAAATATTTTCGGCCAAGTTGCAGCCCCCTACCTCGACCGGAGGGATAGTTACAGGGGAAAAATTCAAATATCGGTTTTTAGTCTGTTTCCCCTATTTAATTTCGGGGCGGAAATTCTGAAAAAAAAAAAAATATGAAACATTGCTGCAGGCGAGGCGCATGCTGGAGAATTTTTTCCGATTTTTTCAGATGAATACTGTGCCCGACTGAAAAATGAAAAATTCGGCTTTCTCCGGGCAATTCGAAGGTGGCGGGATTTTTACTTTTCCGTTGTAATGATTGTCACCGGATTTCTGCGGAAACTGTCTGGTGAAGCGGGCACTGGCTGGAGAAATAAAAGTCGACGTTTTCGAGTCGTTTCGCCCGGCGATAAATCGTATCGATGAACACTTTACGATTGACCGATCCGAAACAACTCTGCGTAACCCTGCCAATCAGGGTATCGAAAGGGTACGGGAGGGTTCCAGTTACTTTTTACGGCTAGTGGATCCGCCGTATCGCAATATACGCCGACTCGAGTCAGCAGGGATCAAAGGAGAATCATTTTCCGTTAGCCCGTGGAAGATGGCGTTCTCGAGATTCAGCCCGTTCCGCCTTGACGAAAAATTTTACTGCTGCCGGAGCATCGGCAAGTGTTCATTTAGTTTATACGATACTTGTATCCGGCCTTTTAATCGAGTTCCATAAAATGTCGGAAGGGAGCTGACGACAGTCTCGAAGCCTAACTACCAGGTGGTGCTCAAAATCTCAAGAGAGAAAATAAACTTGGATGTTCGCTCTTGATTTTCACGATTATTTCGATCGGGAAAACGAAAAAGCAAACCGAGGAACGGTGCAGCGAGCTCGGGCTGGCTCGAAAAATCACTGAACGAGCGAGCGAGCTGGATAACCGAATGAGGCCGAAAGATTTGTGTCACGCTGTCGTGATTTTCATCGAGCCCCTTCTCCATGGCAAATGGCGTGGAAAGAGGGCAGAAATTAAAGCGCTCGTTAGGGTGAAACGGTTCGACCGATCGTCGACCGGGGTTCGGAGCCATTGAGCCGCGAACGGACGGCGAGCGAGATTCGATATTCGAGACACAAAGACCGAAGAAAGTGGATCGTGTCTGCCGCTCGTGATTCCTGCTGGCCATATTAAATTGGATGAAGTCGAGAACGAGCAGCAGACCGCGCCGCACATTTTTCACCCGTTTTTCTTTTCGTAACGATTCCGAGACGATTCCGAGACGATTCATTCCGAGGAACAAAGTCGGAGAAAAGAAGTTCTTCGGGTTTTCAGTAACGTGTCCCATCGATTAGAATCAGCCTGTGAAACAATCGAAATACTTCCAAGAAGGAATTCAACGAATATTTTCATTCCCGGGGGAAATTCCGAAAATACTGAACGCGGTCGGAACATTTTCGAACAACCGGCCATTACGATTCTATGCCCATTATACCGGGGTTAATACAATAATGGCCGGTATATTCCAAAAGTCGGAACACAATTCTCGTTTACCACGCCATCGTCAGGAACTATTGTTCCCTTTGCCAATCTCGTTTCAAACTATGTTGCCGCAAACAACGGACCCTGCGCCCGAATAAATGAAAAGTTTATTCCTGCGGCTCCCCTCCCCTACCGCGTCGCTGTAGTGCCCCACCTAATTTTTATTCGGCAACATCATACTTCCATTTGGGCGGTTCAACATGTCGGAATAACAATGGCGCCGCAATTTCCAATGTACCCAATTACCCCGATTCAATATTCATCCCTCACAAAAAAAAAAAAAAAATCCACCGCAGAACGGCCGGCAATTATGATTTTTTTATTAGATTCGAGCAACGCGCTGCGATGTTAAAATGGAATTTTGTAAATGTATCTCCTTTGAATTCGCCGTTATTATTACACGGAATATTGTTCCTGAAAAACTGCCGCGGACAACCCCACCCACGCACACGCCTCTCGACGCCAACGCAACTCGTACACTAATTCGACACACAGGCACAGATTTCGCCGGGTATTCTCGGGAACGCACTTGGCCGAGCCCGTGTCTCTACTCGCGTAACAGGGGGAGAAAGAGTTTGTTTCAGCTTCCTTTTTTCTTTTTTTTGCCCCACGTAGCAACCGGTATTTTAGTCCTCCTGTGTGCCTCTCTTCGACACCCACTCTTCGCCCGAAAGAGGAAAAAACTGACAAGCTCACTTTGTCCTGTGCAACGCGTCGCCCGTAGCTTTGTTGCTGAAACTGAATCACAGAAAAATCGGACCGTAAATGAAGCGCTAGATACTGCCCCACGCCACCTACCCTTATTTTAATGCGAACGCCACAGTGGTAACGAGCGACAAAATTGCGTCGGAGTATAATGAATTAAAGGAACAAGCTGCGAGCCATTTCTGATTCGCATTCTGGCTCGTGAGTAGGTCATAAGTGGAACCAACCTGGTCATGATTCCGCAGTGACTTGAATACAACATGATCATGATTCCTTAGTGACTTGAACCCAACACAGTCATGATTCGATGATAACTAGAATTTACCGCAGGCATGATTCAATAATGTATGTATAAATGTTATAGAAGAACAATTTTTATTCGTCCGGTTATTTTTTCAAGGTCATCGTTATTTTTTAACGGGAAAACGTTTTTTTTTTTATTCTTATATAATATGCTTAAGTCATAACAAGATGAAATAAAAAAAAAGTCTTCCCGATAAAAAGTAACGATGACCTTGGAAAAAACTGAAAAAATTGAAGCACAACAACAGAAATTGTTCTTCTATGATATTCCTCCTTCGATACCGGTTACATTATGCTGTAAATATCTTTTATACCATTAAAAGTAAAGGAGATATTTAGGTGGCCTCCTTCAGCTGAGGCACCCTCTTTGATCTTTCCCCTCTATTAAAATCATGAAGAAGTAACGTTCAATTTAGTTCCTATTTCTTGCAATTCAGTCATAACTGAACCTAGCCAGGACATGGTTCGATCATGACGGAAAGCTAACCGATCGTGAGTCATTGACTCGTGCCTGAAGTCCCGTTCCACGGAAGTGTCAGCGACAAAGGCAACGCCAACCCGAACAATAAATTGGCAACGTGTAGTATGGAATTTAGCATAAGAGCGCGAGAGAACGTCTCGGCGACGTTTGTCAATGGGAGCCAACCATAACGTCTAAGGAAGTTCTCCGACCGCGGGCGCCGGAAATCTCGAGTTGCCGGATGTAACGCGATGTAAAGTAATTATAATTCAGGTTTGCCCGAACTTGACAGCACCGCGAGCAGTTTGCGGGGCGGGGCGGGGCGGGGGGGGGGGGCATACCGCTGACAACAATGACGCAAACGCGAGCGGAGGAATCTTTAAATCTGGGAAATCCTCCGAGCAACGCTCATCGGAACAATCGGAAGAAAATCCGGGGTCGTTCGGTGGGGGATGCGACCCGGATCCATTGAAGCGGACGCAACGTTGATCATAAGTGAATTAATTAGCGTGGATTCTACGGTCTCGTCGAGCGGACTTTGCGTTTGAGTACCGAGCTGACGGACGAGACCGAGTTCCTTGGACGTAGCCGGGGTTCTTATTGAGGTTCCTCGGACCATGTGATTCGCCGGGTAGATCTCGACCACGGTGAAAAATAGTAATTGAATACCATCGTTCGGGTGCAACGTTTTCTGTCGTCCGGCGCAATTCTGTCCCCGGGAGAATGAAAAGTATCTTCTCAAAGGGAAAACAAGCTCATCGTAATTAAACATTTTCTTCGCTGCAACTTCTACGCGAAATGCTTCTCGGGAGAAGACGAAAGTGGAGGAGGAGGCAGCTTCAAAGAAGTCGACGGCACGACGCAGTCGAAAATACCGGGGCTAGTTTGTTTATTTAACGGTATCCGGAGATGTCGAGTCGGAGTCTGCACATGTTTCTTTCAAACTCATCCACCGGCCAAACACACTGCCGTAAATTCAATCCGAACTGAACCGAAGTCGCAACATTTTCCTCCAGCAGTATCGTCGTGAGGGGAAACCGACGTAAAGCGGCTGGAGCGGGGGGATACATACAGGGACCCCCACGCTCGCAATCTCCAGTCTGGCCGCCGTCTCGGAATAGCGGGAGCAATTGCATTTAATTTCGCGAAAAGCGGATATTCAAATATCGAGAAAGTACTCGGCGCCGTCACACGCAAATAAACAATGTGTTTGCTCGGCCTTCGCGGACCCTTTTTCCAGGACGCGACACAGTCGGGCTCCCGCGGTAAAACTTGCGCCCCCTCCGCCCCTCCCGCCGCCGGAGCAACTTCTTTTCTTACGCGGTTAAGCCATTCGGCTTCATGAATTTCAAAGTGACGTCGCGACTCCCTGAAGATACTCGCCCGGCGAGTTCCCCGTCGTAGAATAACCCCGCGACTTTCGAGCCGAAATATTCTCTGCCCCTCGAGCCATCCCCCTCACCCCAACAGAGAGGAACCACACGATTTAACTGTTAGCACTAGAGAGTGGCGAGGGTGCTAACATTGTTCAAAATATTGTTTGCATTATTAAATATGTTGGTATCTGATCAATGACTGAACATTTCTCAGTATTGTATGAGGCGTTACACCAATTTCACATCCATAAAATGAAGAAAACCTATTTGGTTTATTAGCAGCGTGCATACTAACGTTACAAGAATAACTTGGAATCTAGGGTTGACAATACGGTGGAACAAACAGTAAGCCTTAAGGAATTTATGGATATAAAGTAAACGGCAAACAGAGGTCCGCACAAGAAATCTATTAGGTTGTTCGAAAAGTCATTTCGTTGTCCCAAATGGTGAGTGAGAATGCTTTGTGGATTAATCACTGACCAAGCAATGAATTGGCAAATATATTTATAGGCCTGTGCCAGAGCAAGTCGAATGAAGAAAAATGTGTATGAAACGGCTCAGGATCAACCATGAAGCAGTTAGGGATCCAGGAAGGTGTATAGGACTAATTGAGCCAGCGAAGGGCTAAGGCAGGTCGTTTTCTCCGACTCGGAGACCCTTTTGCCGGTGTCAAAGGGAAATTAATATCACCTATGCCCTCGGCTTCTATTTCTCTCCTCTCCTGGCTGCACGTTTTATTCCCAGTTGAGCGGCAGACGAGACAGTGTGCCATCCTTTAGGATCGTGCCGGGGTACGTCCGACAGTAGAGGCATTATTTCGCAGCAGCCGTTCGTCCTCGCAGGATCCACAACAAGACGCGACACGACACGACACGGCCAGCCAATCGGCTCCTTTCAGCAGTTTTATCGTTCGCTTTGAAGTGCACGGGCTTTCATCGTGTTTCCACTTTCTTCCCTTTCATTGCTCCGGTTCCAGCTTCCGCCTTTGTTAACTTCTCGAGGGAAAAGATCCATCTTTATGCTCGCGGAGACTCCCTCGTCCGCAGAGTTTTGATTTCTCTTTTATCTAAATATGATGCAGAGGGTGCACGGCGAGAGATACCCCCGTTCCGCGACGTTGTTTCCCAGCCCTTACGACGCATCGAATACTCCGGGAAATATAAATGCTTGATAGTTGAACTCCGGAAGAACCAACGTTGAAAATCCGAACGGTTCTCGAGAATCATTGCTGGGTAGTTCGTCGGTTATTCAGAATAAACCACCAGGTTCGAAAAACAAGTGGTTCAACTTTGAATTTTCTTTGCCGCGAGAACTCGACAAGGAAACAGCCTAAAGCAGTTTCTCAATTATGGAAAGTTCAGCGCGAGTTATTAGCCGGCGAATATTAAACGACCTCCTGCATGGAGAACGGCCGTTAATGGCGCAATAAAGATTCAAAAATCACCACCGGTTGCTTTTTATTCCTGCGAGATGTGTTTTTATGCAAACTTCCTTTGTTACCAAAGGAAAGAACCGGGGAGGGAACTTTCCCGGAGGGTCTGCGCGCTCGAACCAGCCCGCGACAACCATCCGCGGTAATTGCTGCGAGACTTCCATTAATGGCGACGGAAAAATTAATTTATTATCTCTCAATTCTTCTCACTGCATCAAAGCGCAAGGCGTTAGCTAATAAAACGCGGGGGACCGCGTTCGAAAATCGTTCTCCAGGTTTGCGGCGGGGGGGGGGGGGTGTGGAAAGATCGAGAATCGCAGCAGAGCACTTCGAAAAACAGAAATTCCGCGTCTCTCGAACGGATGCGTCGGCGAACGAGTTTCATTTTTCTTTCCCGAAGAAAGCTAAGAGAAAGGAGCGGAAGCAATTATAAAATTCCCGCGTGCTCGCTAAATACGACCGGCAGGAAAAGAAACGGTTCGCCGGTGTAGGAGAACCGAAGTTCTCCGGAAAATTGAAGACAAAGAGAATGGGGATGCTGCGGGGTAGTCAGACGGCCAACAAAAAGGTTGGAGGGGCTGCCCTCTGCCCCGGAGAGCGGGTGCCGACGTCGAAGATTGCTTCTGATGACCAGGAGGATCGGTTACGGTACTATTATGCCGTCTCTGTATCGATACAATTTCGATTTCGCTATCCGCGGACCATCCGGGTTATTATTCCGATGAAAACGGTCCCGGCGGAGAGGTTGAATGGGAAATTTAGTCAGCCGGATGCGATTAAGGTTGGACCTGGCGCAGATGAAATTTAAAGTATCGCGTTCTCGGGCAATCCCTTTGAGATCGCCCGAGCTGTATAGCGTTCTGTGATGGGGCGCGAGAGAGAGAGAGGAAGAGGGAAACCTGTCGATTTTTAACGCGGCAATTCAGCACGTTCGCCCCGAAGGCCGCTCTTCGTCGGCCAGCAAATAAATAAAAGAAAAATATATTTCGCTCGTATTTTCGGGACGGCGACCCTAACCTCTCCGCAGAGTTTCGGTGCATCGTCCTGTTTTATTTTTTAAACGTCCCAGCAGCGTTTCGCGGAACTCCTCCCGCCCCCGGTCGCTTCTCCTAGGGGCCATGCAATTTTCAGTCGAAACTATTCTATATTCCGCGGACAGCCCGTTACCATCTCGCCAAATCCATCGGACAGATTCCCCAGGGCCCACTGAAGATCGAACGCCAGGAGGAATAGCGCCGGCACTCCTAAGTACAGATCAACTTCATGCTCGTTCATAATTCCTCTCTCCCTCCCTCCCTCTCGCTCCCTTTCTCTCTCACGGCATCTGCATCATTCCCGTATCGATGCAACCGTGCGTGACACGCACGTTCGTGTACGTGTGCAGGCTACGTCTAGACGGTAATCCAAGTGATCCCCCGGGGAACACTGAGGCCTGTCTCGCGGATCGTTTCCTCGGAACCCACGATCTTTATCTCCCGCTGCTATTTCCTCGTTGCTAAACACGCGTATATTCCCGCTTCGCACCCGGACCACCGGCTGTTTCGATACCGACGCCGGGGACGGTGGTCCATTCGTTATTAATTATTGCTAGATAGCCAGAAATAAGAATTCAAGAAGTCGGTAATTGGCCCGGACACGTTTCGAATGTCTTTATAGAATTCTCTGTTAATGTTTCCGTGAAATAAAAGATCCTCCTTGCAATGTTTTATTTACATTTCCGTGTTGGAAGACACGCCTATTGTAATAGAAACGGAAAGGAAATATTTGCCTAATCGCTGGCTGGAGACATCAAAGACACCCTACGGACAGCTAAACACTGCGAGGGGTTGAAAGTGGCGGCGCGGACGGAGAGGGAGGAGCCGAGGCGTGGCGCGAGAAAACTTTTTGATAACACTTGAAAATTGCTTTCGAAAATAGAATAACAATCCAATTTCAAGGCTGTCGCGGTGGTTCGCTGAGGCTGCCGGGACGCATCCGAAGGGGTGGAACGCCGAAAAAATAAAAACCGAGCGCATTGACCATTGCGATCTTCTATGCAGCTCTCCGTGACTGCGGGGACACTTCAAAAAACAATCTGTAGAACATAATCCGCATAAATGATTTTGGAAAATACGAGAAGAAAGAATTCACCTGAAACTCGCTCCAAACAATTCATTGGCCTGTTTGGCCGATGAATAACACGTTTAGCTCGGAGTACAAATTAAAAGTACATTTTATACGTCTGAAACGGTTAGGGAAAAAATGGTTTTTTGCTTCGGAGAATTATTTTACGGCACGTTGGGTCCAGGAAAAGGGGGTGCGTGGTCAGGGGGTAGTTTTCTCTGCAGGGACGTGGACAGGAGAACCGGCAGAAACGCGCAATCTTTACCGGCTTCCGGACAATCGGGCGAACGTCCCTTCCGCTTCCGGAATACTCTCGATCGCTCCCTGCCACTATAATTGCTATTATGTGGTGGGGAAAAATGGTTTCTGGCCGGCCTTCAATAGCTCGATTTTACCGTCGATCGACTCCGGGATATCGTGGCCGCGGAACTCGGCCATTTGCGGCCGGCCGGCTCCCGCGAAATTGTTCTCAGACGAGAGGAGGAAAATTTGTGGCGGTCCGGTTGATGTGCTGCTACCGGATGTCACCGGGATATTAAGGAGTGGAAATCGAATTTGACCCGTCGACAAAATAGGGGAATCGATCGGTCCTGAATGCCTCCGAAGCGCGGTTCGTATCTGAAAAAATATTTCGGTGGTTCCTCGAGGAGATCAAAGCCGGGCAAAAATTTCAGTGGTTGCTCGGTGGTCGTTTTGTAAGGAAGTCATGCCCGCTCCCGCTGAGAATGCAATCTTTAGTGCAGACCGGAAGTTTTCCTGTGATTCGTAATTGAGCAGACGTCCAGAGAAAGAGATAACGAGGCGAGGGTCTCGGAAATCCGGTCAGAAACGTCGAGCGTGCAGTTGGAAAAATGCACCGAAATGCTGGGGAGGAACTCGAAATGCGAGGAACGCGCGAGTGCTCTTCCAGTTTCCCGCGACTAAGAACGGTGAATAATGTATAACTCGGCTAAAAGAGTCGGTGGCCGACCGTAGGGAAACCGGCGTACTCCCGAAAAAATCACCGGCGCTGTCCGCCATCCTAATTAGTCGTTTTTCCGATCAGGTATTTAGGGACACGTTGACTGTCGCGCGGCGCGGTGACTAGACGGCCGAAAGTTTAATTAATTCGTGACGTCGCGTCAGTCGCGAGACGATATTCGTGTACACGAATTAAAGGCGGAATTTATGGAGGGCGCCGTTCCTCCAAGTGACACTCAAGTAATGTGCGTGAATTTGTGTAGAGGAAGGAGCGAAATGTCACGCGTCCATTAATTCCGGCGCGAGAGGCTGTAATGCAACGGCTTAATAAAACGGCCGCGCGCTGTTTCTGCCTTTTGGGGGAGCGAAAATTGGAAGAACCGGGCGGAGGGGGGGCAGAGATTCGCGAATTCCCACTTTCAAACTTGTAGGAACCGTGGAAATTGCGAAAATAATATACAATCGACCCTAACGGCGCTTATCACGCCTGCCGCCATCTGGATAACCTTCCTTTGACCTTGGACCAACTTCTTGGCGAACGTTGACGCGAGGAAAAGTATTATGATTAATAAAGTGAATTGTTCCCAGTTCGCCAAGAGCAAACGTAAATTGAAATATAATATGTATACCCTGGTGCTGCAATATGAAATGTGTTTGTTCTTATGGAAGATCCATATGTGTCGTCTTCAAGAGCTAGGAAAATATGAAACGTGGTTTACCTGGTTTCAACTTTATCGGATTAAACTACTACCCAGCGAAATCTAATTGTCTTATCGATAAAATTTCTATTAGTACGTAAACATATAATCCCGGGTTGTCCTACTATTGACAACGGTGTTCAAATAGAAATCAATCGCACACAGGCGTGCCTCGTCGTCGAGACATCAACCAAGCCACAGACTTGTTAGCACAGAAACGCGGCAGAACCGACGAGTTACTCAATTCCTTTCCCCGCAACAAGACCATCACCACTCGATCTTGACGTCCCTGGAGGGGCCGACGAGCTAAGTAATTCCATTCGAAGATTCGCAACGAAAACAGCCCGATTTCTTTCCTTCGCTATACATTTGCCTCGCGATACCTCCCTCCCCGCCCTTTTATCAATCGATTCCTACCTTCGTCTTCCTCATCCCTCTCCCGACACTCGATTTTTCTCTGGCAATCTTTGCTTGCCGGCCAATGAACCGTCTAAACAGCAGCCCTTTTAGATATAAATTTTAAATTAAAATTTTATTTTTATTATTTAATTTTATACTCAATTTAAAATATCCTCAATTATTATCATTAATTCTCCATAGCTGGGCGTAGGTCACTACAGCGACATTATTTATGGATAATTGGGACCAGAAAAATTTGTATAGTTAGTTCGACAGTGGAGTGAAATGTTCGCAAAATTGTAGGAAGATAGCCTCGGTAGAACGTCCAGAATAAATTCCGAAGAATTAGGTAAATTTCGATCAGGCTCGTTTCTTCAAGTATCCCAGCAACATCAGCGAACAATGGCGCACGTGTAACAAGTTGTCTACGGGCCAGCCGCGTTTATCACGACTCGATACTCTTTTCACGTATCGGTTCACAAGATTGGAGGCTAAGAATGACTGACAAAGTCCGTTCCGGTTCAGCGGCCGTTAGACAGCGTAGAATCGAAAATCATTGTTTAGAAGGGGATCGGTAAATTCTGGACAATGCCGGCTTTCTTTCGCCGTTCGCGGGATAGGTATCCGGGTCAACGGACACGAGGCAGCCAGGCTGCCTCTGTGTCCAAGCGTGCAACAACCGGGATCGTTCGGCTCCCCAGACGAATAATTAAAGCCTCTGATCAGCCCGAGGAACGTCATTGTCCTCTTGTGTCGCCGTTGCCCGGCAAAAGAGTTCTCCGGCGGTGTAAAAAAGGAAATTCGCGGTCCAGTTAAGCTACTATCCTCGACGACTGCGGAAGACAATTAAAGGGACAATTAAAATATTTCTTTTCCCGAGGACAAAGCCCTCGGAACACTCGAAACACCGGCGATGTGTTAATCCTGGGACTTCGATGTTTCTGCCGAGTCCCGACGGAAACGAGAAAAGAAATTCGTTCCGTATCGATAGACGTACCTTCAACAGATTTCTACCGACCCTTCGACGCTCCCTTGAATTATTTCAACAGGTAGATCAGCGGAATAATATTTTCGATTTTTAGGATTTTGTTCCGAAAAAACCAAGAGCCGCATTTTCACAAAACTTTAGGGACACGTTCTCTAGATACAGTATCATCGATTCGCACAGACAGAAAAATTCCTTGAACCGTTGAACATGTTTTCATTTAAAAAAATACGACAGAACTTTCCCACCAACGCAACAACTAAATGATGACGTGTCGGGACCCAGACCTTCGAGCCAGACAGTGCAAAAAAAAAAAAAAAAATGAAACGTTCGCCCGGCAAAAATATCTGTCTATCGGCATTATTTGCAGTCTCGAGAAGCGCAGTACCATCGGTCGGAAGACGTACGAGCGTCGAGTGGCGCGTAAATCAAATTTCTGAGTCCCTCGGTGCGTCCGCGGTGCCTCGTTGCGCGCGACAACACAAACATGAAAATACGTACCGGTCGATATAAATACGCGAAATAAAATATCGCAAAGAATGGCACCGCGTTGCCGGAGTTTTTCGCTACGTCCGGTCCCGCGGGTGCCATTTCCAATGGTCCGGCCTGTCAGCCACTCTTTCTCGTCTAAATTGAATCAACGCCCCGATGTGTGCGCGCGCGCGCGATTCGCGTCGTTCTGCGACGACCATACGATTTTAATTCGATTCGCAGCATCTGGACGACCGAGATCGATTATTCTTAGAAAGTGCAGCTTTCCCGTGGGGGTCTCCCCAGACCCCATAACACCAACATCTCGGAACCACTTTCAATTTCCGGTGTCGCCTAATGAACTGAATTATTTGTAACGTACTGTTGCGGTTACGGTATCGCGATCAAAATTTTCAGAGGTATTCAGATATGTGTGGACAACACCTCCGAGAAATTTCACCTGTCAACTTTCAGTCGTTCCGAAGAAAACAAAATGGTCAACGTGGCCGGAGATCTTAAAAATTCTTTGTTATTATTTTTTGAAAATGATTGCAACTTTTCAGCGACTGGTTTGAGTTAGGCCGGCGCGGCAGACAGGAAGGCAAGAGGAAAATCAATCGAACGTGCTCGCGGCGCTCTACGGCCGTTGATTCGCAAAACAATGTCTGGCGAAAATTCGCGCGGGCACACACCGAATCTACATCGTCGATCGTATAATCGACAGAATGAACCGAACGGACGGTTAATTGCGCCGCGGGAAAGTTCCGCGTCCGACGGAGAATCGACGGAAATAACGTTGCCTTGAAAAACTCGGCGACACTTCGCCGGCTAACTTGATTTACGAAATTTCCATATTTATACGGGGGGCCACCGCTCCGTCCATCCATCCGGAATGCACACTGTATGTCCCTCCCTCCCTTCCTGCTCGCCACGCCCCACGCGCAAACCCTTTCGCGGGTTAAAAACGCCCGAGGATTAGAAAAACAGTTCGAGAGGAAGCCCTCACTCGGTCCATAATTAATTTAAACGCGAGTGGTGGTGCTCTGGCGAAAACTCGATCGGGAGAACTAATTGACGGCGCTCGGGACAGCGTTATCGATAAATATTGATAGGTCGAGGTTGACTTGATCCGCCAGGGATTGGTAAAATCATTATTTCTCCTGTGTATGATTTTTCCCCGCCTCCGTGGCCCGAACTTCCGTCGGAGGCCGGCAGAAGGCGGGGCGAGAGCCAGTAGGAGGAGCCTGGTAGCCACTCCCACCGTCTCGCTCGGAGCTGCAAGCTGTGTAGAGCGAGCTCTGAGAGGTTGTGTGACAACGACAGATTGGCAACATGAATAGTGGGGTAGTTAACGATGATGAGCAGCAGGTTGTGAAAAGCAGGATTGTGTTATTAATAAAAGATTGGGAAACCCGGTCTCTGGAATAAAATTTCCTGTCATACGTTTCTCTTGGTCTGTCACTGGTTGCTGCTTTATCGACCTGTTTCGGGGACAACGGAGAAAGTTCGGATTATAAGGAGTTCATTTCCGAAATGGTATTAGCGTAATCCGTGGCTCGTGGGTTTACAGCGACGGCAGCTTAACCGGCAGAACTACATTTGCCGATTTAAGCTTCTGCTTAAATATTAGTTCAAGCGCCGTGGTAAGCTGCTGGTGTTCACGTGTAACCGCGGGGGAACCTTGAAAACGACCATCGGTCTTCAAGGTAAATTTGCTGGAAAAATTAACGCGCTGAACAGTCGAATGTATTTGGTGGATTTATTTTTCGTGAGTCTATGAGCAAACTGGAGAGCAAGCGCTCTTACGTTCGCCAGCGCTCTGATTTCCATCGTTGAAATCGATGAAAGAGCAGCCGGCTAATTAATGATTGGGATCAGAAGCAAGCCCCCGTGAAATAGTAGCATCCCATCTGTTACACGGCTGTGTAGCGAATCTTCCAGCCCCCTAATTTCGCAGGGAAAAATATGGAGGCAGAAAGTGTGTCCAGCAAGAGCCGTCGAAATGCATCCAAGAGACGCTCTCCTCTTCGTCGCGCAGGTTCATCGAATATTTACCTGACCAGCGCATTGAATATTCCCCGTTGGCAATAGATTTCGAGCAAGGTGTAATGTGAGTCGTCGTGCTGCTACCAGGTGCAACACGTACTCGGTGTCCCCGAAATGCCCGCAACTTCCAATCAGATACGGAGCACAAATGCTCGAGGAATCAATAAAAAAAATTATTCCGGTGACCTTCTGACATTTTCGATATCTTCAAATCGAGAAAAATTGCACAGAAAATTTTAGGGATGTATCGCCGATGCAGTCAATGATTTACATTGAATTTTAAAGTGCAGTCCCGACGCAGTGGAAACGGTAAAGGGATCAGTTACAGAGGACCATCAAGATACATTTCAAAATTGTTATCTGCATTTTCGTTGTATTCGTAGCGTGAAACTCGCGAGACACCCGATATACGCATAGCGGGAAGGCGGACCGAAGACCATGAGAAATAGCGGAGGGTGCGGGCACGGGGCGGCATAGAACGGCTGTTCGAAGAGGGTTGCGAGTATCGAATTTTCACCCCATCCGAGAGCATTCGTATTAATATTTTACAGGATACCGGCAGACTTGCTAAGCCAACCAAAAACGAAGCTCGATGGTGCAGATGCGGCGTCAATGGAGGCGAAAGTCGATCTTGTGAGATATTCTTCTTGAACGCGTTGGCGTCTAGCGTACTGCCGCATTACCTGACGAAATAGATTTTACGGGAACCGAGGAGAACGCATTTTCCGACGTTAATAACCTGGTTACTATACAAGAGAGGAAGATTATCTATCAGTTAGAAAAATAAATTAGCTCCGCCCCTTACACATTCTCCCGCCTCCTGCCGATTGCTCCGCCCATTATGAGTTTTCACATTCTCTGGCTCTGTGCAATTAAAATTTCAACTAATTCGTATCCCCACTGACATGCTGTTTTTCTCCGCCTTCCTAGAACTTGCCCCGCCCACACTAAAGTTCGTACAAGTCTAGAAATTGTAGAGCGGAAGTCGAGAAACCTGAGAAAATTTGAAAATCGGAGTATTCCTCGAAGCTCCCAGCACTATACCGCCCATCTCCACCACTACACCGCCTAGCCCCGCCCTCTGAACACTAGCACCACCCTTCACACGTCGTCCCCGCCCACTACCGTGTTTATAATCGCATGAAAATCTGTTGATTTTTGTAATTCTTTCCCGTGACACATCCGAACCGTGCCTTTCAGCAGGGCCGCGCTAATTAAATCGTTGAAACGTTAAGTGCCCGGTGAACGTCACGAAGCCCGGATATTTATACAGGTGAATATTAACGGGGCAAACTGCGGGAATCAATTGAGTAACCGGAAAATAGAAAGGTCAGAGAGCAGGGACGGAGGGTTGGTTCAAAGACTGCTCTAAGAATCGAGAATGTCACCGAACCTAATTCATCGGGATTTAATAATAACGTTCGTGAAATTGCGTGACGTAGAGACGATTGGCGAATGAGAATCGATCAATCGAAGGGGTGGATCTCTATTGCTCTGGTTAGGCCAGTTTTCCTGAAACTAATCTCGTCTCGTTATTAGCGATTCCTGGTGCCCTGGAAAAAGAGAGAAAGAGAGAAGGTGGGGGGGGGCGAGGGGGACTAACGCAATTTTCTTGGAAGGACGAGCCGGATAAAAAGGGAAGACGCTCGTTTTTCCACTGAAAACGAGTACACCGACGCGGACAGGTGCCCCGGGTTTAATCTGAACCAGGGTTTAATCAGAAATGCCTATCGAAGATCGATCAGTTCGAGAAACGTACGATTCGGGGTAGCTCGACGCCCACGTAGAAAATATTCGCTGGAAACAATTTTCCTACAACGTGTAAACGAAAATAAAAAATCTAATAGAACCGCTCGCACCTCGCCCCGCCCCCTCGGCAAAGGGAAAGCTTGATGAATGAAACGTGTAACGAATTTTATTATTCGACCAGCGGGATCAGCAAAAGACGAATCGAATTTTAATTAAATCAGAGACCGAGCATGTAATAGGCGATATATACCGGAAAGCCACTGATCCAGATTTAATAAAGGCGGGATAGATTTCCTATGAAATTAATTATCCCGGTAACACAATGGACCCATTGTTGCGCGGTCGGGATATTAATTTAGGAAAGAAACGACGAAACCTGGGAACTATGCAGTTACAACTACGCTCCCTTCTGTTTTTCTCTTTCTCTCTCTCTCTCTCTCTCTCTCTCTCTCTCTCTCTCTCTCTCTCTACCCCCACCTTCCAGCCCCCTGCGTTCTACAAAACTTTTTGCCATATTTCGCGCAGTGTTACAAGAGGCCGAGGGGGCGGAGTGGGGGGCACGGAGATAAGAAAACTCACGTGATGAGATTCACGTGCTGCTCGATACGGGATGTTGTTATCAGTGTGCCGTGCAAACAAGGTTATAATGCGTTCAGGCAAGTTCGGGCTAGCGAAAACCTATATCCTCGAATCGACTTCCTCTCGAGGACGGTATATACTTTGCCGAGTAAACTATTTTCCGGGCAAAATTTTTTCGATGTTGAGTACACGGCAAATAGAACGGAACAGAGTGGTGCAGCGGGAGGCGGCGGGGTGGGAAATAATTACTTTCCCGGGGAATTTCGTCGTGGAGCCAGTCTCGACGGAGAAATTACTCATTATTTTAGGGCCGTGCGTCGTCCTCGGAGCTCCCCTGGGAGCGCACACCTTTTCCTATCCGCCCACGCGTACACAACGCGCCTCCCCTCCACCGCACCAGCAACCGCGCGCGTACCAAGGGAAACTTACAGTTTTCCCCAAGTAGAAATCGTCTCGATCACATCCCCGACGCGACCAACGAGGGAAAGAAATTAATCGGAGATTTATCTTATCACAGAAGAAATCCCATTATCCGGTGGTACGTGCGGCGATACCTAAGTAAATAAATAAAAGAACGCGAGAGAGAGAGAGAGAGAGAGCTTGACGGAGCTTCGGGGTGGGAGGAAAAAGGGTTGCACACAGCAAGCTTGCACACAGGTGCTACCGGGAAAAACTCACGAAATAAATCTCGGTTGCGAGCGCTCCCGCCGCCGCCCGCCGCCACCGGTGTTCGCGTTCACCTGTGAGAGACACGGCAAAAGTAGGAAAAAGGATGGCAGAAATAATTTGGAAGAAACGTTTCCGGATTATTACGGATCTTCTCGTCTCTCTGTGTTCGCCTTGCGTTTTTTCGCGCAATCACTGTCCGCTTTTTCCCCTGCGCGGCACCTATGTCTCCCCTTTTTCGCCGGACACGGTGAAAAACGGTTCGACTTACTCACTCTCGAACGTCAGGACGACGTCGTTTCTTTGTCTCCGTACGCCGACGCCCGGAAATATTTTTAAATAATTCTATTGCGACCCCGCGCGACGAACTTGTACGCGTGCATTAAACATCGGGTTTACAAGGGATTGCGAGAAACACCCTTCAGTAAGTGATACATTCAAGAAGAAAAAAATTCGCGAAGGTGTCGGCGCCTGTTGAGAAGACCGAGGAGACGAGCATCGTCGAGGAGGGGCGAGTTTGACCGTCATTTCTCCGTCAAAGAGAATTCCAGCCGAGTTCCGGACGTCGGCGAGCCACCGGAAGACGGTATCGAAGCAAAGCAATTACGCCGACCGCAATTACCCGCGTTGAGAAGCGTCTCCTTTCGCACCTCTTTTTTTTCCCCTTCCCTCTCCGTCTCTGCTCCCGCAGGGGAGAGTAATTGCGCCCAGGAGGAGAGGCGCGAAACCGTGCCCAGCGAAAAATTTAAATTGTCCGTCTTCCCCGGGTCTTAAATTGCCGCGGCGGTCTCTCGCTCGCTCTCTCCCCTGTCCTTCATCCATCTTACTGTCATCCGAAAATTTATCTGCGGCCGCTACGTGTAGCCACGTAGCGTGGCCGAGATAAGGAACCTCTAGGATACTGGACGGTGCGAAATTATACCATCCTCGAAATAGAATCCTTTCGAGAACACGCGGAAGTTTCTATTGTTTCCCTGGGATCACTTAACAGTGCTCCTTCGGCCGCCTGCGAGCCTGGATCCTAGCGTATTTGCTGCTCTATCTCGGGCTTCTAGTAGCACTTTATTATTCTTTATTAGCTGTTCGTAGAAAGCTCTGTTCGCTATCTCAGAACAGGGTCTGTCTACTTTGAGGACGATGTTCCCAAAGTATCCTAGTTGGGAGCTGTGATGTGTCCTCTTCGAGGATGACGTCCTCAAAGTGTCCTGGCCGACAGCTAGCTAAGCGATCACCCACTTCATCATTCTTTGTTTGATTCCGCTGATGGCGTCTCTTTGAAACTAACACCCTAATATTAGCCTGGTTAACAGGTAGCTGACTGCTTACAGGTTTCATCATTTTCTGATTTGTGCTGAGCATGACCCCTATTTACTGCTAGCTAGTACCTACCAGGACTGTGATATATCCTGTTCGAGACTGATGTCCGGAAACAACTTGCCAGCCAGTTCACCCTTGCCATACGTGACCTCCCCGACAAGAACAATTCCGAAAGTTGATTCTAACGATCAGCTGACGATCACCTGTTCCACGGTCCCCAGCGTGTCCAACTCCACCACGCAGTCAACTGAAGCACAGGCGCGTCGGCTGTGCACCGCGGCGCAAAGATTAATGATATGACGAAACCGGGACCGGTGTTTCGACACGTCCCGAGACTAAAGGCGCCACGCTATCGTTCCTCGCGAACGGGTCAAGTGGCCAGATGCTCGAGGACGGATAAAACCCCGCGGAAGAAGGTACGCAACGAACGGCTAGGTAATCGCGGGCGCGGTGTAATTTAAGTAGACCTTATCGAAGTTTATCGCGCCGGTTCTGACGCCACGGCCCCATAATCCACCGGTTCGTTTCCAAGCTGGAAACCCATTAAGGTAGCAGTTGCAACACGGACGCGGCGCGCACCGCGGGAACAAAACGAGAATGAGCGAGAGGAAGGAAAAGACCCTCCCCTCTCTCCTCACCGCCGTGCCTCGCCGCTCCTCTCTCTCCCCTTTCTCGCGGTGCCGGAGTGATTAATGTGAATGGATGGAAGAAACAAAAAGGGAGCAGGGGAAAAGGAACAACGAATCCAACTGCCGCGCTCTTGGTGTTAATTTTTTTTTTCTACGGTCTTTGCTCCCTGCCAGCGGCCGACGCGTTTATTACGCTTCTGCAATCATTGAAAATATGCTCGGGGCCCAGACGACGCCCGATTAGGCCCGAAATTTGGCCGGCGGATATCACTCCCAAAAATATCGCCGAGAAACGAAAGGATTCGCAAACGTAGGGACGAGCAGCGAGGTTATTTTGCTTGCTGCCTAAGTTGCAACAAACTGGAGGGAAATATTAGGTTGTTAAGCTAAAAATGAAATATGTTATTATCTTGATTCTTTCTGAAATAAGCTTTAGTTAAAAGTAAAATTATACGTCCAAATTAAAATTGATCATAGGATATTAAGGATTACCTTTCTACCTTAAAGTTTTATACATGTAACAAACCTGTGGACTGTGATAGCATTTCTTGATCGAAACGTTTTAGAAGAGTCGCATTCTAAAATCGGACATTTCATCTGCAACAACCTAATAGAAATTGATTTTCTTTCTTAACATGTTCAATAGGTCGAGTACTATACGATAGTACTTTGAAATTTGTTCCAGTGGCGTAGAAGTCACGAGAATACTAGACGCGTTTGGCACAGAACGCGACGTGTCCCGATCATCGGTAATAGCGTACGGAGGGACGCGGAATAAAGGGAAGAATGCAGACCGCGGCGAGATGATCTTGATTAGATACGCTTGATGATCCGTGGCCGCTTTTCAGCGGGCATGGCCGCCGGGTCCCTAAGGGGCTAAAACGATGAAGAGTCAAACAGGAACAACGCGCGCGCCCACACACGGAACGTTCTCTCTCTCTCTCTCTCTCTCTCTCTCTCTCTCTCTCTCTCTCTCTCCCGATAGTCTGCACGCGCGAGTGACTCGCTTGCTCGAGCGTGTCCGCGCAAAAGGGAATTTATGCACGGTTCGTCGACGGGCACGAGGGCGCAAAACATCCCGAGCTAGTAAATATTAATGCGCTCATTAG
This sequence comes from Lasioglossum malachurum, assembly GCA_028455605.1. Classification (NCBI taxonomy): domain Eukaryota; kingdom Metazoa; phylum Arthropoda; class Insecta; order Hymenoptera; family Halictidae; genus Lasioglossum; species Lasioglossum malachurum. The sequence goes on from CM052315.1 coordinate 4,029,414, forward strand.
CCGGGCTTCATATTCATGCTATGAAAACTCATCGTTTATTATGTAACGATTGCCGGTGGCCGGGCGAGATCGCGCCCAGATCGCGGATTACCGGTTAACGATAATCGACGAGGCTGGATTTCGATGACTTCGCACTCCGAAACCGGCCAGCAAGCCACTGTCCGTGGTCAAAAATCAAAAATCCTGGGAAACTTACGTCATTCTCTACATTAGAAGCAATTCGCGAAAGCACCATTTCCATTTCATGATACAGGTCCTTTAATAACGAAAAGTCGTCTGCATCGAAATTTGAATAATGTTTTTCAATGAAATAAAACAATCCACGTTGAAACCGTGGACTCGAATTTTCCGAAAACATGATGGAGGTCGGTTCAACGACTTCGTTGGCCAGCCAATAGTGTCGCGGGGCGTTCCATCGATAAGAACAGCGCCGATCGGAACGAAAGGGTCCAAAGGGACACGGGCCGAGAGTTCTATTTCATCGGGTTCCGATGAGAGTTTGGTTCCGCGAGCTTCTGATGACTCGTGAAACTCCTCGAGACGACTATAAGCCGATATATTTATTGCCGGAGATACTTCTGAGACTCGTTCCCTCGGCCTGCGGAGTCGATTTACTAAATAAGGCCGGAAGTGGATTGCCTGTGACATCACCGTCAAACTTTCTACCTTTGAAGTAGGATTTCAAAGGATTTTTCCCTCGGTTACCAATCGAGTCGGCCTCAATGATAAGAACTCTCTCTCTCTCACTCTTTCTCTCGCTCTCCCCACGGGGAAACCGAGTTTCGTGCTTCTTCCGAGATGACGCAGTTTAATTAAAGGAGCCCACTTCGAATCATGTTATTAACACAGCCCTCAGAGGTTTTTCAATGGCTTCCCTCTTTCTCTCCGGCTCGAAGTAGTCCTTCAGTCATGCACCTGTTGAAACTGTTTGTCCGACTAGACAATGCATAGCGATCCTATTACAGCACTGTAGTCGCTGCTACAGTCCTGCTAAATGCCTGCAATCGAAATTTATTTTCATCGACTCTGGCTGAAAACAGTCCTCCAAACTGACGATTAAAATAAATTTCGACGAAGCTTGAACACTCTTTAAAAAATCGTTCTGCATCGGAACGGTCTTTAGGCTCTCTGCGTGTTGCTCCTTTTTCCCCACTCTTATCATCCCCATAGAAAAGAGACTGTCAGCCGAAGTTAGCCACGATAAAAGTTAGGAACCGAAGCTGTCGAAGACTCGTGTCAAACGGGACCCGGGCACCGCGCGGCGGGGGTGGACCAGCGGGGGGAATCTCTCGATTACTCTTCCCCTGATTTATGGCGGAGAAGTTCGATTCCCGCGATTTACCCTGTTCGCATTTTCCTGCGAACTTTTCGAACTCGGAGGCTCCGCGGAACGGATCATTAACCACGAGCTAACCCGAAGACTCAGTGAAGGGAAGAGAGAAATCCATAATTCGCGAACGCGAAACGAATCGCACGGAAGGGACCGGTTCTTCATCTCGGGTCATTTTCGACCCTCTTCATTTTATGCATGTTTACGTCGAAATTCGCCAGTGTACAGAGGTCTTTTTTTCTCGTCGCATGAAATTCCAGTCGCGGCCACAATCCTGTCATCGTTTGAGCGCGTTACAAGCGGAGCGTCTCTGTGCATTCAGCGCCCCTTCGAATCCCGCTCGGCTGTCTCTCTGTGTTGTCCCTGTTGCTCGCGCTCCAAAAAGATAACCGCGGACACCTCGTTTCCGGTTTCTCGGTCTATAGACGCCCGTCGAGCGACACGCAAACGAGGCCAGCCGGTATTATTGTAGCCGTTTCTCGTACTGCTTTCCTTCAGCGAGGAAGAGAGAAAGAGAGAGAGAGTGGAAGCAAGCGAGAACGAACTGCGAGCAAAAGCCGAGGGGTGGCTCTCGTTCGTTCGTTCGTTCGGTCGGTCGTAGAAACTGGCACGGGCAATCTTTTTCAGGCACTTCGGGAAATGTCGAGAAGCTTTCGCGCGCATTTACCCCAGACGTCACTTTCCCGGCCGGTGAAAATAGCCGGCTTTAACCGGCATTGAGCCGCGCGAATAAAGTTGCCACGGTAATTAGTTTTAGCCCGCGTAGCTAAAACTGCTTGGCTGGATGGTTAAATCTGTCCCCGTGGATTCCACTGAAATTCGGCGGCCACCGTCTGCTCGACGCGTGCATTATTCCAGGGACCAGAAAAAGTTTACGCTACGGGACAATGCGGCTATGTATAAACCCGCTAACTGATATTTCGTCCAGAAAGCACGATCACCTAGCGAAAAGTAGCTTCAATTTTAGATCCGAGTGACAGGGACCGTGAAGTCTTGATCTGAATTGGGTAGACTCGAGGCAGCTAAATACCCTAAGCGCTAAACACATTCCCAACTAGGTGAGGAGTTCCCAACAGCCTCGCTGACGACTCTTATTTCCCTATCAGAGGCTAAACGCTCTCCATTGCCAGTCCCCAACCACGGAAAGAAAGGAAACAGTCGAATCCCTCGCCGCTGGCTTATCCTTTTCCAGGCGATTTACGTGCGAAGTTCACGGTGGAAGGAAGCGAATCGTTTATCACGCGGCGAGCTAATAGATAGCACGGCGGTTACGTGCTCGTGGTTCGATCGGTGCCATCCCTTGTCCCTAACCCCTGGAATCCACTTTATCGGGCCGATCGACTAACAGCTGCGGGAATCAAGCTGGGAATCCGGTCTCGGAGCGAACTTCCGAATTCGCCTCTGCCGGAAGTGCGTAACTCTTTGCCTCCGTGCCTCCCGAAATCCTCTGGTTTATCAGATTTCAATAATTTCGGTGAAACAAGCTGAATTACGTGCTCGAACGTGTCCGACAAAGATTTTTACAGTTCCGCGGGAGACGTGCTTTGAATAAATACAGGAATCCGATAGTCGCAGACTCGAGAAAAACGCCGGACATCCCAAAATGACTTATGCATGTTTCCGAGTGAGAACATTTCATCGCCGAGGTTTTACGAAGGCAGCATAGAGAGTGGAGTTTATGGGAAGAACCGGCCCCGGATGTTTTATAGTAACCCTCGTGACGCTGATTTTATGAGCTGTCGGAGGCCAACTGTAGATTCACTCTGGAGCGGACTTTCTGAAAAAAATAGCTGTCGAGTTGATTGATGAAGAGACAGTCGAAGGACCGCACGAGAACGCGGAAAAATCGAGTTCGAACCCTCCTGACCGATCACGAACAAAACGAGGATTACAAGCTCGGTACTTTCGTCGGTTCATGAAACGGCGATCGGAGCACGATTAATTACGGCCCCCACCGTCGCCCTGATACCATCCCGAGATGATTAATTTCCCGACAACACACCGGACGACACGAACTTTCCACTCCCTTCCCCCCCCCACCGGTGGGAAACTTTTGTGTGTTTTCCTTTTTCGCGGCGCGCACGTCGAGTGAAAAATGCCGATGTCTCTCCGAGTCGAAAGTTTTCACTGTCCCGGGCGCGCCGCGAAGAAAAGGTGAAAAGGCTCCTTTCGAGAGCCCGAACTCGCGAAAGTGCACACTCATTTCCGTGTTCCCTGAATACCTTCGATCTCGCTTGATACAGTATCGCGGCATTTTTCACGCGAGGACGGATGAAAGTTCCTTCGAAGGGGAATGAAAGGGGACGGAGTCGCTCGGGGCGGGATGAAACCTCTGCAAAACCCCTCCTCCTCTCTCTCTCTCTCTTTCGCGAGGAGGAATTTTCTTTCGCCTTTTCGGAGGGCCTCGAACCGTGGCGACACGTCTGCCACGGACTAGAACAAGGGAACTGAATTTAGATCGGAAAATACCTGACGCAACAACGTATCTTCCCAAAAGCGACATTCATCTTGAAATATCTCGACGAAAAATACAAAGAAAAGTAAAATTTATGGCTCATCCGATTCTGCGTGGAAAATGCTACAAATTTTACCTGAGACATTATTTTCTACGAATTATAGTTCGTTTGTTATTTTAATAGACAGCGATAATGAAAAACGAACAGCTTCCTGTATTTTGAAACAACAATATTCGAAACATCTCGAAGAAAAATAGAGATAAAAATAGGATTCATGGCTCGTCTGATTCAGTGTGAAAAATGCTACAAATTTTCCCGGAGTCATTAAGTTCTACGAATTATAGTTCGTTTGTTATTTTAATAGACAGCGATAATGAAAAACATCGATGAAACATCTCGAAGAAAAATAGAGACAAAAATAAAATTCATGGCTCGTCTGATTTCGCGTGGAAAATGCTACAAATTTTCCCTGAGTCATTATTTTGTACAACTTTCGATTCAGATGTTATTCTCAGCGATGGTGGAAAACGAACAGGTTCCTGTATCTTGACGCGCGATTATCTGAGGAACGATCCGTTACGGAGAGAAGCTCCAGGAGAAATAATCGACGCAGTTTTTCACGGGGAATGGAACATAATTGAATTTGGCAGTCACTGACGAGCGCTCGCCTCCCCGGGAGAAGCCTCGAAGGGGAAATGTCAAGATAGCGTGGGCTCGGGAATTTCTTGGCGCGGGCGAGGGATCGAGCCAAGAAGAGGATCTCCCGTTCCGAGTGGCGGGATATCGCGTTATAGGTCGTATGATAGATTACTTTCACTTGCGCGATGCTGAGCCGCGAATACGTCACTCCGCCGCGAAAATAGATTCCGCGCGATTCGTGGCACGGAAATTCCATTCGTCGAGGCTGAACCGCCTCTACTAGACGGAAATGGCTATAGGGGTGGAAAATGTGCTCCGGGGATTCCGAATAACGGAATCCGGTGCAGTTCTACTTGATCGGGACTCGATCTCCCTACGCCCAAAGGTCAATTACCGAAGGGCTGCGCCGAAGGGGTGAAAAATGAAAACACTTACTCTGCCAATTACTTTCGGAGTGGATCGAGACACGGCGGGGGCTTAAAATTTACAGGAAATTGCGCAAGATCCGTCCCAAATTCAACTTCTAACGCTAAAACAATTTCAGAACACTTTTTTTTTTTTAAGGAAGAGAGACATTCAATATTGTAGTCAAGTGAATTTTTTTTTGAAGAGAAATATTCAGTGCAAAAATTTCAAATTTTACACACTTATTAAGCATGTGTCGGGGAGAGTACAAAAATTTGTTCAAGCATTTGCGACGACTTTTTGCAAAGTTAGAGGGTTACATTCTTGATTTTCGGAACTTCGGGTGGATAGCGAGCCGAACGATTAGAGGGTGCGTATCTCAGGTATACTCGGAATTCTTATCGCAAACACGATATTTATCGCGAACAAACGATTGGCACGCGTCCCATTTCGTCGAACGGAACGACACTCGACACGAAAATTCCCTTCGTTTCGGAGGCGCGATTTACTCTCCCTCTGAGCGAATGTTTCCCCGTGAGCTTCTTTCGCTCGCCCATCTGCCTTTCTTTCGTTCAGGGCGGAGGCTTTCAAAGGCGAAAGCTCGTGTTCGCGCCGAGGCCGAGGCCGGTGCCCGAGCCCGCGCCAGGAACATCAAAGCGTGCGTCGAGACGCTTTCCCCGGGAATTTTCTCGCCGTGCAAGAAAGCCCATCGAAATTTTCCTCCTCTGTTCGCTCGATAGAAAGTCCGTAGTAATTTCCGCGAAGTTGATCGCGGTCTACAACCTCCCTCTCCCTCGTACGCCCACGGGGGTGAAAGAAATTTCGTTGAAGCGACGCGAAAATTGAAATTTTGAAACCGTCAACGTTTATTCTCCCGCCTTTCGCGTCAGAGATCTGCCAATCCTCTTATATTCCTTCCGTAGATACGCGATTCGGTAGTTGCACTGCCAAAAGTTAGAGTGCGAAGACCTCTGAAGAGCCAGGGCCTTGCAGACTTAGGACCTTTCAGAGTTGGGACCCTCCAAAGTTGGGACTTGCAGGCTTCGGACCTTGTAAACGTAGGCCCTTGCAGGATTGGGACCTTGTAAACTTAGATCTTTGCAGGCTTAGGACCTTCCAAATTGGGACTTACAGGCCTCGGACCTAGTAAAGTTAGACTTTTGTACACTTAGGCCCTTGCAGGATTAGGATCTTCTAAAGTTGGGACTTGCAGAATTAAGACCTTGTCGGCTTAGGCCCTTGCAATCTCGGGACGTTGGAGACCTAGGAATTCGTACTGCCGTATGAATTGAGAGCTTTGGAGTCCCACCAGTTAGAGCCTCGCAAATGTATGCAGTTAGGGTTCTGGAAAGTGGGGGTGTTTCAAGCCTGGATCCTAAGAGCAAGGTTCTCAGAATAACATTTTCATAGAAATGGCAGTTTCGTGTCTTCCCTCGCGCCCCGAAGTTCTCTCCCGCCGTTGATACTGAGCGAAAACAATATTCGCCGAAGCAAATGGTAATGAACCGACCGAAATTCAATCTAAACCGTGTAATCTAGAGCCGCCCCTTTTATTACGCCGTAAAGAAGGCTCGTTTATGTATCGGCCGACGGGGTCAGGAACACGAAAAAGAAAAATGCCGATAATGAGGCGGAGAAGGGGAGCGAAAATACGTGTAAGTGGTAACGGCTGACTTGTACCACGGTCGACCACGTCAGGAACATGTTTAACTTCGACGATAGCCGGAGCTTTGCTCGCCGGTTGATAAGGCCTATCCTCGTTTATGCGGCAAATAAAAATAACCCGGCAACGAGGAGCAGCCACGAGAGCACATCGACACGAGAAATATCTTGCGGACGGATAACGACTGCCAGAGATAGACTCACAGGAACATTCAAATAGATTCAATATTTTAATAGAACTACCGCGAATTATCGAAATACGAAAGATTCAGCCGCAAATTCAATATTCACGCCATTGCGTAGAAACGATTCCTCACTTGTTACATACCCCTACGTTCGCAACCCTTCGTGACCGCCCTGATGATATACAAATAGGTTCGTATCTAATTCCCGGGGGACACGCCTTACTTTAACGACGAGGGTGGAAGAATGGTGGGGCTGCAAGAACGTGACAACCCTAGCCGCTATTTCATACCATAGACGAAGCACAGGAATCACCATCATTAAAACCGGAAAAAAATTCAAGAATTAAAACCCCCAAAGTCGAGATATCTACTTGGGACGCATTTCGGGGCAACCTTCGGACGGTCGCCTATTTCTCAGAGGCTGCTAAACATCACTGCGAAGGTCTCACTCGGTGGCGGAGCCATTCATCAAAGCCAACTTACATCCCCCGGCGGGTTAACAGCCCGCCACCGTGTCCAACGGGGAAAGAAAAATTTCCGGCACGTACGCGGGGGCAAACGTACGCGTATAGAAAGTATTCCCCGAACAACAGCGGCACGTGCCGCGCTGCCAATTATAATGACCCACTTGAGCCGAGGTTCCTCTCCGGCTCCCGACGGATGTGTCTGCAGGAACGGCGCGGCGGATCGTAACGCGCCGCCCGCGTTGGAAGTCGGTTAATCGTGCAAAAGAACCGGTATATATCGCGACGTTAATTAAGAAGGATGTCTCGGGGTATTAGCCGAAGCCTACATCCCCTCCCGCACCCTCACTGGCTCATCCGAGGCGACGAGAGAGACGAGGGTGGCTCCGACGCGTGACGCAACCACCAGCGAAATCAGAGCCGTCGTGGTATGGGCGGAGAGAACACGGCGGCTCGTGCACGCCGCGGGTGAAACGGGAGTACATTGCTTTATGGCTTACCATCGTCAGGGACGCGGCCGTCCCTCGAGCGTACTGGAATTCCGGGACACTCACCTGAAAGCAGAGAAAGAACCGTGTTAGAACGTCTCCGGTAATGAACGTGGCATTCAAAGACCCCGGTGCACAATTGCGCTCGAACCCCCACAAGGTCGTTTTGTACGCGTCAAGTTCGCACCTTCGGTCAGCGTAAAGATCGGGCAAAACGTATAGAAAACGGAAAAAATCTAATCAATGGGCGGAGTCAAAGTTCGGAGGAGGAGTCGAGGAAGGTGGGCGGAGCTTGGAGCCGGAGAGGGGGAACTTGTCGGCCAACGAGTGTGCGAAGGAGGGAACATGATACTGTACAAATGTGATGACAATCGGGACTAGGGCCCAAGGAGAGGCAGTTCCGCACAGTCAATGAGTTCATAAATTTATATATTGGCTATAATCAAGAACAATGAGTCGGAAAAAAATGTACGAATACAAGTGGGTGGAGCTAAAAAGTGAAAGGGGACCGCCTCCAGAGAATGTTTGCAGCAAATATGTAATTCTCTGATTAAATACGTGCCGCCAGCGTTCGCAGCCGTCGCGTCCTCTTTTTCCGCGATCGAGGCGCTTTAATAGACCGAGAATACGTTTGTGAAATTTATTGACTGCCGCCGCGGGCTGCATTCAGTTTCAGAATGAGTGTTCCGTCGATGTAAATGCGTTCCCTCGGATTAATTTCCGGCGGCTGGCTATAGGTTGGCTGCTGCTACTTATAAGCGCGAGCGGGAATTTTCCCGTCTGCAAGAAACGTTCCAAGCATGTGGTTACGACCGTCGTGAAACTTCCAGCGAATCGGAAGAGACTTGGAACGGACTGTTCCAAAAATTATTTCGATTACATATTAACGAATAGTCGATAAGAGGTGGAGTTCGAGTTCGGGAGCACAGTGAATGGGGAATGCGATTATAAGTCGTGCCAGTTACCGAAGCAACGCGGACAGGAGAGAATACCCCTGAAAATGGAGTCGAACCGTTTACGAGGTATTCTTGGCGGCTTCCCCCGGGACAAGTTCGTTTGAACAGGGGCAAGGAACGAATTAATTGGAAGGTAAACGCATGTCCATAATGGCGTATCCGACATTGTATGTACGTGCGATTTCATGTCCCCGGGGCAGCGTGTCCCTTTAGTCGTTTCAAAATGCCTTCCGGCAGCGCAAACAACGCTGCCAGTTTCAACGTGGTTCGCGCACGCCGAGAGCCGTACCGTTTACATCGATAGAATTCATGTTTGGTAATTTCGCCCTACATTCTTCCCCGTTTTCCACCCGCGCCACGATTCCGTTTTAACCTGCAACCTTGTTTTTCCACGTGGTCCGAATCGGTCAAATCAGCTCGGAATCGCGTGGTTGATAATGAGCGGGCCGTTCCAAGTGAAATATTAAGATCGCTCGTCGCCGGTGCGCCAGACGAGACGTTAATAAGCAAATTTTCGCGGAAAGCAGGTCGCGCGTGACAGCTCTTCGAAACGCACGCATATAAATTGGACGTGGCGCGTCGAGCTGAGTTTCCGTGGCTTCGCCCCTCCGAAAGCGGGAGGATTATCACGGGGATGCCTCGTAAATCGTATCGCAAATCTTCGAACAAGCCTTTCGACCGGGAATCGACGTTCCTCCGCGGTTCTGCCCGCGAATCGACACTTTTCGTTTCGCGGAACATCTACTTTGGAAAAAACCAACCACCCCAGACTGGAAAACACGCGTATCGATCCGCGCCGACGGTATTTTCACTGATTACACAGTGGACCTTTGTTGCAACAGAAATACACAAGCTGAAACGGAAATTGCTTGGATCCGCTATCAAACAACGGGCGCACTTTTCTTTTCCTCGATTTTTATCGGCCCCCGGTGCCCCCTCTATTCTCTTTTCATCGCCGGCAAAATTGTAAATCGAACGGTGCGCTGCTCTTTTTTCGCTCGCGTGCCCAGCCAGAGAGAATCGATAGACCGTTGTTTAGCAGCGCGCACCTTACTTAAGCTACAAGACACACGTGCCACCGTGTATTTCTGCTCCTGACGTATAAATCGAACTGGATTCCCGTACGTTCCAATTAGAATCCTCTCGAAATTAGAGATTCCCGGAGTCTGTGGATTTCCCACGTGGACCGTCCGCTCGTCACACTACGATTCGCGGACAGGAAAAAAATGTAAATGAACGCGTGCGTACTCAAGACACCGTAAACGGCTCGTGCGCCATGAGAGCGGAACAACTGTTATCAATTGCGTGTCGACTGACAGCTGCGAATGATTGATAACGAGGTTCCGTGTCCCGCTGCTCGGTGACACGGCGGGAAACCTGGCCACACGAATTTTCCACTGATTAAGTCCTCCCCTCATTAACGGCGGACACGGCAGCGTAAATTCTGCAAGATTTTCCTGACTGAAAAGATACCATCGAGACAATTCACAGAAGCCTGTTGGGAACACCAGAAAATAATTCAGTACAGTTTGCAAGACCGGGTTCGAACGGGTTTGAAGATGTTTGGACACGTTCGAACTAGTAGAAATTCACTTCCTAACTGTCGCCACTCCGTAATTGTTACTACGACCGAGCGGCGAACGGTTCATCGCAGGGAATAAGAAACCATTAATGATTAACAAGAATGGAAGCGTGCTGGGACTGCATTATGCAGTTGGCGAGCTGCGCGATTAGCATACTCGTTGTCCACGCCACGGAAACAATTACCCCTCGCGTCGGGGCGAATTCGCGAACGGTTGCGTAATATCGATCCGATGAATTCTTAAGCACTCCGGATTAAGTTCGAGAACAGCGTGCGCGACGCCCGATACGATTATCAACTTTTCAACGATTCCGTGAAAAATCACAAGCCGAATTTGCCAACGACAAACTCGCATGCCAATTCGAGAACGGTAAAATATTTACACAGCCTTTAAAACAGAAACGGACCGTTCATCTGTACAAGTTAATCCAAACATTTCATAACAAACCGGAACCACGCCCTTTCCACATATTTGCGATAAATATATCAGCCAGTTTGCCGATTATCTGTCGGTCTGTGTGCGCAACAAGGATGTAGTAATAATTAAACTGCAAACATGCATATATGACAAATCGTTTCAGACACATCGACGTACTAGAATTGGTTTCTTAAAATTATGGAGAGAAGAGCAAAGCTTCTTTCTATTATTACTACGTTTTTATTAGCTCGCTTTCTTGGCTGTCTGTACGGTACAAATTTTGCAATTGATTTTAAACTAACTTCCCGATGAGCTAGAGACTTGAAATTTTAAAAAGGATTAAAAAATTTTTTTTTAATCCTATGCGTTTAGGAGATATAAACTAATAGAAATTAAACCGTTAGCGATCCACACTCCGCGCGACAGCGCTCCCTACTCCACTACGCGTTTCCACTCTGACTCATCCCCACTCCACTGACTCGCTTCGCACCGAAGGAACTCAGTGTGCGTTCGAGCTCCGTGCGGTGTTTACAAAGTTACTACGTATTATTATACTATAATGTTTGTTTACCAAGCGAAAGAACCCTTACACCGAGATTCTCCGTCGAAAGTTTATCTTAGACATTTTACCACGGCGTTTGTTTTCGATATGACGCGGTCGCAATACCGTCTGAAACTTACTACATGCCTCTGTTATAGTATCATCAAAATGTTTAAAATCGATTGAAAAATTTCACACACACGAGACTAAAAAGCAGAAAATAATTTTTCCTAGCCCTATACAGATTCCTAACTCAACGGCAGCTACTCTCTACACTCCTTACTATGCATTATCTAGCGCCCCAGGTTTTTCGTTTTAAATCTTACAAGTATTTTCATAGCTATTGAAAATTCACAATCACAAATTTTCAGGACTCTCTGTACGGGGGCTAGGAAAAATTATTTTATACTTGTCAGTCCGTTTCAAAAACGTGGTATGTATTTTTAAAAAATTTATTTTTATTTAAATAATTTTGCATAAAGGGGCGCAGTGATAATTATTGCAAACTTCGGGCGGCAGGTATCAACGAGAAACTAATTTTCCCTCTTGCGGAAAGGCGGCGAGGTGCCCGGGAAATTATCCGTAACCCGTAACTTCGGGTAACGCACTTAGGCCGGCGGCCGTTCGCGGCATAAAGAAAAAGAGAAAACGGAAAGGAAGAGTGCATGGGCCCCCAAAGAAACCGTGTTTCATCCCTCGGGGTGCGCGGGGTGGTGAGAGGGCGTTTCCGAACACGACGGCCAGAAAACTTGCCAGGTAGGGGTAAGGGTGTGCAACAAGGAAGGGCAATTTATCTTGTTGTATTAGCAAATGGATGATAATGATGCCGTGAGAGAAAGAGAGAGAGAGAGAGGGGTAGGTTCAGGGAGGAGGATGGCTCGGGCAGAAAGTGTCGGAAGCTTCTCTGTAAGCAGCCGTAGTTACCGACTTAAGTGTCGGTGCATTAGTGTGCCAGCTTCTTAAGCATGTAGCCGGCGCCGCCGGTGTATATTCGTGACAGTTTTCTGAGGGTTGGGGGTGGGGGGTGGGAGCATTGTGTATCGATATACACACCCCCTAAAACCAGGGGCAAGAAACATAATGCGGGTTCTATTTAGGCGGCCTGGTACCTTAGCGTTTCGCAAAGGAAAACGAACTCTCTCGACGCCATTACGTTCCGGGAAAATGCTAAGAGGGACTTAGGCGAACGCGCGCGGGGAGTCTTCTGAAAGAGGAGACACACAACTCACGGAAAATGAACGTCAGATTACGCGGCAGTTATCGTTCTATCGCGGAAAAATCGCAAATCACGTATCCTCGAGTTTCCCCATCTATCAGCGTGTCTCGACCATTCGTGCAGTTTCTCACGAGACCCTGTGGCCTCTCCTGTCGTCCGCCATTGTTTCGACGTCATGGCAACACAGCTGCTCTGTTACAATACTAATTGGTGCCGGTTGACGGACAGGTTTGTAAACAACCGCGGAAGCATCCGGCGAGAGAGAGAGAGATAGGAGGTCTGGCCCCCTTTTGCGCTTCCACAAAGGCCGCCGACTTTCTTCTCCTCTACACCGGGCTAGTCTACTTTGCTCGACTAACAATGGGGATGAACACCCTCGGTTCCGGCAACAATGCGCCAACAAGGCCACCTAACGACTCGCGGACCCGGCAAATTGGCGGCGCCCGCTTTAGCTAGACGAACCTGGCGATTCACGGTGAACGCGGACTGTTCAACTTGCACCGATTACGGTGCAGCAAGCTGAAAAAGTTGTGTTGTCGTCAGCAACGCTGACCAGAAGCCGGGCCGGACATGGCGTGGCCCTTGGAAGCAAGGTAGGTTAACTGGAAAGGCAGTTCCAGAAGCCTGGTGCAGGTTTAGGGTGCGCGGATTGACTTAGGGAACGTGAGGTTGCTAAATCGGGTACTCTAGCCTAGGTAGAAGCTCGGGGTACCCGCCCGACCTAGGACACCGTGTCTACATCGAGATTTAAAGCATGTCGAGTAGCTGAAGTAGGGTCCCCAACCTAGCCGGAGGTCTAATGAATTTCCTGCTGCTCCGGCGAAGACCGGTAATGCAAATGAATATAAGAAAACACATGACAATGGGAATGACGGAGTGCATCTACTCCGCGGAAAAATAAATCATCGTTAGCGCGATGGGTTTGCTTAATTAGAAATCTAATGAATCCTGACACGCCTCCCATTAGTCATCCGGGGGATTCTATCGCGGCAGCGAATATACATTAGCGCTATAATACAATCATCATAACTCATGCTTCGCGAGCTTCGAATACACCGAATCTCGAGCTAGGTGATCCGCGGGGGCAATTATCCACTTTGCCGCGGCTACTGGAAATCCGACGCGTCGAGGATGCTGATGGATCCCCGTGGCCATTACGCGGATCGTCGAGTACGTCGATCCTGGATTTAGGGGGCCTGGTGAAGGTCGTTGCGGATCGCTGGATGACTCCGCGATGTGCACAGATGGCGAGAGGAAGAAGAAGAAGAAGAAGTAGAGTAACAGAGGAACAGAGGGGCTGGCGCGACGTAAGGCGATTGGCCCGTCGCGGGGAAATATAATTTCCCGATGTGCAGCCGGTGATGACGAGTCAGCCGGGTCGGATCCTGCCGAAGGAAATACGTCATATCCTCCGCTGAAAGGCGTAATTCCTTGTACGTAGGTACACCGGTGTCGGCCAACTAATCTACACGGTATTACGGGGCTCACGTGTAAAAGGGGTGGGAAAGCTGACGTGGAAGGAAGAAATAAGAGGAGCATCGACGGAGCCTGAAAAGGAGTTCCTGCAGCCGGCGTGGGCGGAACCCAAAGGGGAGAGGAAGAGAGGATGAGCGACAGATAGAAAGAGAGAGAGAGAGAGAAAGAGGGAGAGGGTGCCAGTCGGACTTCCCAGAACCGAGCCTCCACTCCCGTAATGAGAAAATCACAAAAGGTATGCCACTTGAATGGGCTCCGCTCCGCGGTACACTGACGCGACGGCTGTCGATCCTTTTCAAAGTCAGCTACGGGGTTCGCCTCCTCCCCTGTACCGGAGAGCTGCTCCAATGACCTTCGAGTAATCCGTTTTTCAATCTTATCGACGGGGATTTGTTCCCCGGGAACCGAGGATATCGCGTTTCCTCCGCGGAGATCGGATTATCATGCATTGTGCCCCGGTAATGATGGGATCGCTGGTTTCAACAGCCCAGGCCATCCAACGATGACTCCTGATGGCCTGTTCCGACGGATCCGATAAGATTGTCGCAAAATTGGCTTCGCCCGCGTTCAACCGGACCTGACCAGCCACGCTCCAGCCTCTTCAGCTGCCGGAATAGGGCTTGCGTGAATCTAGGTGCTACTCAATTGCACACAAATAGAACGAGGACCTCGAAATTAAGCCCTGGACCCAGGGCCTTGTCTCTAAGATGCCTATCCCGCAGCAGACTGAACTTAAAACAAAACATCGTCGAAGAGGGGCCGAGCCCGGGCTCTTATTTTTCAGTACAGACTCGCGGTTCGATCGTGAAGTGGCAGACCCGCTGCGGCATTTTTCCAGCAGCCCATCCTCCATAAATCCAAGCGAGGCAAGAGTTCCTAATTTGTCTCAGTTTCTTGAGTTTCTTGGACGGTTCGAAAGTACTTCTCTCCATAACGACGCCGGCGAAGTCGAAGTTCCAAGAAAGGAGTAACGAGCACGGCTTTGAAATATTCATGAGGTACCTGTCAATTTTTCGCGATGTCGAAATTCTTCGGATGAGTTCGTCCAGCGGGGTGCGACGCCGCGGGCGCGGCGGACCGACTGGATTTTCGTAATGGCTGTGAAATTGATTTCACCGTGGGCTAGGCCAAGTGTCCCGCGCGCGCCCGGGATCGTTATTGTTCGCATCTCCTAATTAAATAAACATGAATCCGTCGGGCCACAGCTTCTGTTTCGGACGATATTCGAAGCAAATTGAAAAACAGAATCACGACGATTATTCCACCCGGCGACTGTTTTCCATTAAAACTTTCCCTTAACTCGATTTTATTTTTCTTTCGCCCGGAGAGAAGTCGACTCGCCGAGAGTGGAAAACGCCGAACCTCTATTTTCCGGGCACTCTTCTCTCTTTCTCCCTCACTCTCGCGTCTTCGATAAATCACTTACTAGTTAAATTAATAATTCTCTGTTTTCTCTTCGCCGCTGGGCGGGGGGGAATAAAAAAAAAACGTCGTAATAAATTGTTACACCGACGGAGCACCGTTCGCTGCGACAACAACGCCGGCGGCGGCGACGAGAGCGCGTGTGACGTTTTGATTCATCTAAATCCCGCTGTTTATCAGCGTTATCTGAACCGGCAGAAAACCTTACGGATAATCCGGCGTATATTCAGGGACACGTAGCGGCTATTAATGCGCGATAGCAGTGGTCGATGGGAAAACGAGATACAACGAAATTAAAGCAAAGGCTGACCGAGCTGTTTCCGGTTCTCCGGGTGTGGAGACCGCGGTAATTGAAAAAATGAAAATAAGCGAAGACGTGGGCCGAGGCAAAAAGTGCTACCGCCAGGCGGGCCGAATATTCAACCTTTCTCAAAATTCAAGTCAGCACTTGCCAGCGCCGTATCCCGTAGGAAAATCTACGATGGTGCACACTTAAGTGTCCGCGTTCGGTCCCGCGACTAG
The DNA here is from genome assembly GCA_028455605.1 of Lasioglossum malachurum. NCBI lineage: Eukaryota > Metazoa > Arthropoda > Insecta > Hymenoptera > Halictidae > Lasioglossum > Lasioglossum malachurum. Next base: position 4,045,176 of record CM052315.1, read on the forward strand.
GTTAAGTCTATTTTAATATACAGCGTGTGTAAACAGTAAGAGAAACTTGCCGCAAAATTGTGTACAACAAAGAAAATTGTTGTTAAAGTTGGTATTCACATCAATAGCTTCTACTCATCGTGAGGTATTAGTATTTTCTCTACAATTCCGATCAATTGCAATTTTGTCACAATATTTTTGTGACCGACTGTATTTGTTTGCGACATGTGGCTTCTTTCAAACTTTTTCTCTTCTGGATCAGTGGGAAGGTGTTGATAAAACTTTACCAACAATTTTCTTTGTTATACAGAATTTTGCGGCAAGACAGTTTCGCTTACAAATGTCCGCCGATCCAGCAGTGTAGATTCACCCGTAGAACGGACGACCATTACTTTTCATACACCGCGTACCTAACCAGATTTCCCCGGTCCGACAAAAATTCTCGATGCATTGAAAAACAATTGAAAAATTCTCGTCCGAAAAACAACCCTTTGCCATGCTACCAGGACATCAAATTCCGCGGATGCTTTTAGCAAACAGCGAGCGAAAAACAACATTGGGGGAACGTAAACAAAGGCTCGAAAAACGAGAACGGTAAAGAGAGCGCGGCGGAGTAAAAAGGAATCGGTCGAATAATAGAATTCTCGGTAGGACAGCCGGCAAAAATACACGAAGAATCGTGTAAGCAGCTGGACGCTGCCTGGGAGCGTCTTCAAGAAGAGACACAGAGAGAGAGAGGGAGAAGAGGGTTGAAGGGTTGGAAAAAGGTGAACGGAAAACAGCCGACAAAACGGGAACACGGTGGCGTGTATGGGCGACGGTTGCCCGGAAAAAAGGGTTGGATTTCATGTAAAAGGGTGGCGCGTGCTCGGGTATTAAGCGGGATGGACGTCTGCGCGAGAGGGGGATGCAAAAATGCGGCCGAGAAAAACGACACGCGCCTTTCCGTTCTTTTGTTAGGGGCCTCTCTGGTCGGTCTCGCTCCGCGGCCGGGGCGAAATCTCGCCGCGATAATGGCAGCGAAACACGGTCGGAGGTACGGCCGGGCAACCATAATTCCTCTCGCATCGGTTTGGTCCGGGTGACGTACGTTCAACAGTTCATTTGATTCGCGCTCCGTATCACTCGAGTCGGATTATTCTAACGTGATTACCGTGAACACAGTTTCGTATAATTCCGGAATCGTTTCGGCGGAGAGTCTTCAACGATTTGATCCGGCTGACGAATTTGTAAATCCACTGTTTGATTTTCATTCTTGACGAACGGGGTCTTTTGTGGTCGCGCGTGTTCGCGGCCCGTGCAGAGGATCGTGATTCGAGGGGAGCATAAAAATTCCGGGGGCCGAACGGCAGCGACTGATGACAGTTGACCAGAGTCGGGATAGGAGACAACGTAAGCAGGATCGCCGGAACGATAAAGGTGTCCGGCGACGCGAAATCAATTCTTTTCCCGTCGGAACGGCCTCGATTGGCATCTCCGAGGATTTTATTACTCATCCGCGAGGAAACGAGGCACTGGTGGCGCAACGACGATGGAAGAGGGGATGGGGGGTTGTAAGGTTCGAGCGTTCCGGCTAAGTTGCTCGAGGAATAGCTTCGTTCGGCTCGAAGCCTTTCGCGGGTTTACGGCGCAACTCTGTCGGACGACCGTTTCCGCGAGTATATCACGTCGTAAAAGGGACAAGTTGCCGGTATTCCGATCAGCGGAGCCCCGAGGAAAAACCGGCGGCCGATATTGGGCTGGTCCCCCGTCGCTCCTGGGAAACGTTGAGAAAGTGCCGGGGTCGAGCGCGATTTTGGTTACGACGAACGGAACGATTCTACTTCGAGAAATGAATAAAACCTGCGGCATAAAGCTTCCCTGTATCTCTAATCGTTCTCGAGAAAATCGAGTTCCGATCGATCCGCGTCGCTGGTTCGACTCCTGCGAGTAGAATCAACCAACTATGGCCAGACAGGTTCGCGTTCCAAGTAGAACTAGTCAATACTGATCAGGCTGGTTCTAAGTAAAATGATCGAACAGCTTCATATTTCAAGTAGAACGAGTCCACCGTGCTCAGACGGGCACGTATTGTCAGTGGAACGAAGCGACGATGGTCACACACAGTAGTACTGACCCAAAATGGTCAGACACTGACTAAAGATTTTAATAGTGAACCGAAAAATCCTTTCACCTAGCCCATTTTAAGAACCAGAGGATGCTAATCACTATTTCCATCGTTCGGGAGCACTTCTATTTGTATCTCGACGTGGAAATAGGAGTGTCTTAAGGAATGGGAACGACTTTCGTCCTGGCCAATGGGAAATCGACGGCAGGCGAGTAAGAAAGAAATTTAAAGGGAAGTCGAATTCAGTGGGTTCATATCGGTTTGATATCCTGGCACTTCTCGCGCCGAAAGTATCAATCCTGACACGCTTCCGGTTTCCGTGACTCCTTCGGGCGACTGTGATCGTTCAATCACGCGGAGCATGCGATCGACTCCGAGGTAATCTACGGGGAACTTCGATGAACGGTTCCCGACCGTAAAAAGGAATTAGAATAATGAGGACGCTTCAGATAAATCGCGTTGATAACGGTGACGACGCGGCCAGTGGTAGACGCCGTCATTGGTCAGACGTGTTCATCGCACTAAATTTAGTAGCCAAGCCAGAGTGAATGGAAATTCTAATTTAATTTTTAAAGATATCATATATCGCCATATGTATATTCTGTGAACAATAATGCCGGAGATATTCCGGAAGCATGGGTCGCATTATTGATTGATCTTGTCAATCCGTCGCAGGCTAATAATAATGAGCCGTTCATTAACGGTAATATATCGATTCAAAGGCACACAAGAAGGGCTGGAATAGGAGCGACTTCCTCCGAATACAATTAACGATTTGATCAATAATAGCCGGACATTATCGCTTTAATTAATTTGAAATGCTTTGTTTCATATTCGCGTAATATCTTTGGCCGACTGCCGATTAATTTACATCCATCAATATTCCGTTTCACGTCGACAGAGAGCGGCGGCGCTGCCCCGAGAGTTCTATCGGCTTGGAATTTCATGCGGAAGGAGGAAGATCAAAGTCTCAAGTGGAAACCTCAATGCTCGAACCGTCGCGGCCACCTGCATTAAAGGGAATCGAGTCGACGCATGATCGGCCACAGCAATGCAAACCTGACGATTCTTGACGCACGTCACAGCGTTATCCGACACACAATCGAATCGCCACGTACGCAAGCAAGGCCAAGTGCTCGGTACACTGTGAATAATCACGTGATCGCACCTTTGTAACAAAATTCGAAAACATAGTCAGTTATCCCGCAGCGAAAGATAATACTTTTGCTGAATGATAGAATGATGGATTATTATCTGAAAATTATTTTGTATAAAGTATTTTGGTTTCCTATTGATTTGCCACTCCCCTCCAAATAGGTTGCTCCTCCCACACGGGCTGGTGAGCTTGCGGAAGGGGAAGAAGGCGGGGACAACGACGAGATTATAGCAAGGGCGACGCGATTGAGGGAACGCGCTATGTCCCGGTCAAAAGATGGAAAAACATGTTTGGAAAATGTGTCGGAAAATTTCAACAATTTTCAAATGTTATATACTATAGCCGCCGGCTAATAGCCCCAGTATTTCATGCACGCTTACAAACTGTGGCCGTAGCTTTTCGGTAGATAATCCGTACGGAAACCGTGTGTGCTTCAAAATGATCCTCTATTTACACACTGAACATTCGAAACAGAATGATTAATGACGTTATCGTGAAACGCATAATCCCCCCACCCCCTCACCTCATCCGGCACGCCCCTCCGCGAATATCATTTCGATTCACCCCCGTTTCGAAATAAGCTTCGATTACGCATCGGACGCGAACGTCGACGGAAAAACAAGTTTTCCAACGGGAAAACCCGAAAGCCATGAAATTTTGTAATAATTTCCGGGTAAATATGTAAATACCGGAAATCACAATTCTAGAGAGGCGTGTCGACAGGGATTGTTTAAACAATCGTGTCCCGGCGATCGTTCATGTTTTTTTTCCTGTTTCCCCGAGGACGAGTTTGTGACTCGCATAATCACGATGAGGTGGAAGACACAGCCTCGGCTTTAGCCGGTTCTAATCGAAACTGGGTAAAAGCTCGTTATCGGAATTGTCTCAAGCTAAGCAGAAGAGGGCTAATAGCGGAGCATAATGGGCATGGCTCGTGGTCGTGTGAAACACGGCTGGTTGCGAGGAATCATGGGCGCGCAGACGGAGGGGGCAGAAGTCAGGCGTTCTCTCACCCCGTCTGTTTTAATGACTACGTTTCAGCGAAGGCGATACGCCATCCATCTCAATACAACTGGCTGGCGTGGCGCACTTCACGTGGCAATGGAAAATCATGGAGAGCCGCAGCTCGAATTGCCGCAAATGTCGCGAATGACAAATAAAAACGAAATCTGTTCGATTTTCAAGAGAAAATGAACATACAAAAATTTTTGTGGATCACTCACAAAAATTGCTGGGAAATTGAAAATAATTCTCTAAATAAGATTACAGTAGGTAGAATCAGTAAACTGTGATCGGGGTGCCACTAAGCCACGCCTCCGAGAGCGAGGGCAACTAAGCCCCGCCCACCCGGACACTTTATACAGCCGAACTACGCTATGATCTAGATAACGATGACTTTAAAGCATCCTGGCGGGGCTCTAGAGAAGTGTAGAGGGCTCCAATCGTCCCTCGAAGATCTATAAAATTTTCCCGCAGTCTCCTCCGGGGCGACGGACACCGTTTGAAATGAATGGGACAACAGTGATTGTAGGCTGGCGGCTCCGCGAAGTCAGGTTCCTCGGCAAACAGGAGAACCGGGGCGAAAGAGTGCCGTGTACCGAATAAAACGGACGACCGAGTTTCCTTGAGTTTAATTAAACCGTTGTTCGGACTCGACCATCTACATTCCGCGATACGCACGCCCGCGATTCGCAGGCCATCGGTGTATATATCGGGCGCACACAACGATATAGGAAAGGGAGGAAACAGAGAAAGAGAGAAGTCGATTTCCTGCCGCCTTCGCCCTACTATCTTCCTTTTTCTCCTCCCGTCCTCTCTTTTCCCTGTTCGGCGGCTGTTCATTCTTCCCCTTTATCTCTCCGTTCTGCCGGTATTGACTCCTAAAGGCAGCGTGTCTCTATTTCACTCGGTTGTCGACGCGACTCCCTCCCTCGTTAACGATACGGCCCAGATACGACGCCCCATTGTCTGAGCCTCCACCGCGCCGGCCTGCACAACAGCTAAGTGCCAATGCGCGTGTTGATTGATGGAGACACGTGTGACCATGTGCACCCGCGGACGTTGAATAATGCGATTTGCGGCCGGGCCGCGTGATAATTGGCGGCGGTCCACCGTGCCGCTCTCTTTCCTCGGACTGCCTTTTCGAACTTCCAGTGTTCCCCCGTTCTCGCCCCGTTCGAGACCATTCAAGTCCATTGGTGACGGTGCCTGGGTCTTAAGGGGGTGCACTCGTTTCCAGGAGTGCAAGGGTGCGGGCACCCTTCTCATTTCTCGATGAAAGATCAATCTAGGCCGCGATCGCCCTCGAAAGTCCTGTTTTTACGATTACGAGGCGAAATTCGCATTCTTCGACAGCGATCACAGTGCGGAGCACGAGAGAAAGCTAGCGGGAGGGGAACGGGGCGAGAGGAACGCGAAGGCAATCTGAACGGTCAGGTTTCTTTCCCCGTTCCCTTCCCGCTAGTTTTCTCTCGCGCTCCGCACTGTTGCTGTCGCAGCTTTACGCTTCCGAATAATGCAAATTACGCTAGGCAGTAGGCCTAGATTGATCTTTTATCTAGCGCTTTTGATTACTGAGAAACAAAAAAAAATGAGTCAACCCCGTTAAATTGATTCTGAATCCCTCGAAAGTCGGGTGTCCTGATGAATCGGCGGACTGTGGCCGGGTCAGAGAGGACCCACGACCAGTTTCGCAGACCAAGTCAGAAATTGAGCGGGAGACCGAACCACAGGATCAGAGAACGCCGGTAAACCATTTGCCCTTCGACCACCTTGAAGAAACCGTGAGAAACGCTGGGATCGAAACTGCCGGAACGTCGTTTGGAACGAACGGGCCGGATCACCGGTTGACAGTAAACCCATTAGAATCGGCAGCTCGCTCGCTGGGATAGGATCAACCGTTATCCGTTACACGTCGCCGTCAACTTTGGGGCTTTCGCACGCATGAACTGCTGCTGAAAAGAATCGCCGCCGTCTCGGCACCACGGGCTAGCTGTCGGTGTACATTTTTCTAATAAATGGTCCCGAGGATGTTTATCCCCCAGCAAATTGATAGGATCAACGAGGAGACTAATCGCGAGGAGATTCTCCCGTGGCCACAGATTGCGGCGCCTCTCGTTTATCCCAGGGATCTCCGGGCTTGTTTCCCCGTCGCCCGAAGTATATGCCAGGCGGTTTCACGATTCTGGACGATCGCTATTCTTTATCTCCATCCCCAGGGCTGGGTACTCCCCCGCCTTATTTCGTCGGTGCGTTATCGCGGGCAAAGCCAACTCTAATTACATCCGGAATACCGGATCCCCTACGTACACACGCTCGGCTCGCCAATTGAAAAATAATGGCAACCCCTCGGTTTCTGCGCCACCCCTTGGGCTCTCCATCTCTGTCGGAGATGTACGCACTCCGAGAGCCCACCTCTATCCTTCGGGAATACCACCGCGCAGAAATACGTCGATGCCACGGCGAAACGCGGACCCACTCGATTTCGGAATGATGGGCATACGTTTTTCCACAGCGCGGGAAACGGGAGGCAGAAATTAGAAGCGAAACAGGATTAATCCGAGTTGCTCGCGAAGCCCTGGAAGAAGGAGGGGCGGGTTGGCGAACCACGCCTCAGGCTGCCGGGAAAGGCAGGGTCACTACATGAAAGTGCCCGGAGCGGCTGTCAAACCAATTAAGCCCGTCGCATTGTGGAGGCTGCTTTTAGGGGCTTTGTTGCAAACCGTCGGTTATGGCCTGGCCCGTAGCAGTGTCGTTGCGTCTGTAATGGATCAGTTTTATGGGTGAGCGTGGATGATGTCGACGCGCCCCGCGGACCCGCAAAACCGACCACAAAGTTCCCGATGCATTAGATCCGCCACGGAGAGGACGTTACGCGTTCGATTGTTCCCGTCGCGGAGGACCTGGTCAGTTTGCACAACGAAAATTTGATGGCTGGAGTTCCATCCGACACGATATTACAGACAATCTTTGACTGTTCGGGGTAAGCGGCTGAAGCAGAAGTTTCCTAATATTTGGTATTATTAGGCGTGCAAATAAGTTCCTTTATTTTCTGCGATCATAACTTCTGACAGAATTCGAATTACCTGCCGATTTTGGTGCCATCTGGAAGAGCGTTCCTTCAGTTTTAAATGGAATCGTGACGAGCACTCTAACTGTTTCTTAATGGCGTGCGACAAACACCATGCGCGTCACTGCTTACACTTTGCGTTCCAGCTTAAGAAATCAGCTGTTGAAGCTGCTGAAATGGTGGACGATCGTTCAGGTGGAGCGAGGAAGTTCGATGACGGCGAATTAGAGGAATTGCTCAACGATAATCCGACCCAGACGCAAGAAGAATTGGCAGAAAGATTGGGATTTTATGTGTTAAAATCTTGAATTTGGAAAAAAAAAAAGGGAAAGAACTTATTTGCACACCTAATACAAACGATCTTGAAGGGAACACATGACCGGTTTGTTGGTAGAAGCACTCGCTGATCAGCACAAGTGTCTCATAAATCATGGATTCCCGGCAGAAGTTTTCTAATATTTCCATCTCGGTGACTGGCGCACGATTCCGACAAAGTGGCTGTAATCCGCAAAGGGACTGCGCGAGCAACGTTTCTCGCCAGGGTCCATTACTGCCCGTTAAACGCAACAAGGATCGTTCCCGGGTCCGTTCGGATTACCTTATGTCGTTCCAGTTAATACGCGGCGAGGAAGCCGGGGCCAGTCGGGTTCACTCCGGTGGTGATCCGGGCTTCCTTCTTATGCAAACCGCGAAAGGCATGCAGAAAGCGGGAGGGTTAAGAGCGCGTTCCGCTGGATATTAAACGTTAATTATACAACGAAATTTACTTAGAAATATGACGAGAGAAACGGAGAGCCGGTGAGAAGGGTCGACAGGAGAACGAACGAACGCGAGAGAGCGCCGGAAAGGGACGCGCGCGGCCCGGGGAAAGAGGGGAAAGAACGCGAATGCTGGGAAACTACCCCGGAAACTAGCTCGACAGTTTAAGGAGAACCAACCGGGGGGCTGCAACCCCGGTAAACTTTGCCTCTTGATTGGACATTTATGGCAGCGAGTCGTGAACGCCGATTACAGACGTTAATTAGCATTTATCGTTGCCGGTTGTTGACTGTGCCGCCGGCCATCCCGAAATTTTGTTGCCTGCGAACCCAGCCAATTATCGAAAAATAGAGCGAGACCTAGTTTTCGCATCGTACGATAAATAATAATTTCTCTCGGCGAGTTTCACGAACCACGAAATTAGGATGCATCACAAGAGTTTGAAAGAAGAAAGAAATTTAAAAAGAAATGTTGTACGCGTTGCTCGGCCAGCATAGTTTCGAGAAGTTCGGGAATCGTGTTTCGAGTAGCGTATCCGGATTGCAATAAGAAAATGCGCACAGGGCGTTTCACGGATGCCATCCACGCGTCCGCGTCGTGAAATGGGAAATATATTTCCCGGACGACGTGACGACATCTGCCGCGCGTTTCGTTGTCCGTTCGCCCTCTCCCTCGACACGGATCACCCCAGCCCCTGCATCATTTTTTTCACTTTCCATTTATCCCGGCTTCTGCGTTCCGCGTGCCCCGGGGATTCAACGAAATCCCGAGATTCGGTGATGTATGTCGCTCGCTGCGGCGCCCCCGTGATCGCTATATCCTCTGTTTGTTTTCGTTTATTAGATCCTCCGACCGTTTTCATTCTCCTCTCGAAACCGCGCCGCGACAGCCTCCTCTCCTCCTTCCGTCCACCCCTTTTCTTATTCTCCCATTCTTTCCAGGCCGCTCGGTTGTCCCCGGAACACCTCGGTTAAGTGTCCGGTCCGGGTGCCGGCCCTAAACGAGCACCTATTAGGTCGTTCGGAAAGTCACCTTCTGTTCTCACGGGAAAATCAAAGTGAATTTTGCACCACTTGGAACAAATGTTTGTAGCATAAATCCCAGATCAACTTCCCGAAATTCAACTGAGCATATTTGCACCGCGACTTCCAATGGACGCCACAGTGAGAAACGAAGACATCCTCGGCACGAACGGACGAAGCCGACGGTATTTTAGAGCCCGGGAAGGGACCGGTGCCGGGAAAATAGGAAATTCGCGGGTGTCGATCGTGCGGCGGGTTCTTTCGTGATCGATGCACCATGGGCTGTCCGCATCGAAATCGGTGAATAGCTGAAAGCGGCGTGCACGGGTTTGCCATAATACACTTTCCATCGTCATAGCAAGCCGGGGGCCGCGCAGTGAATATACGACGACGGTGGGTACAGATTATGTGCATCCACCATGCACGCACGTAAAATCCCTTCGTCTCATCCCCTGATCGTGCCCTGTCTCTTTGTGTGCCACCCCCCACCCTCTACCACCCTCTCTCTCTCTAGCAACCCTAGGGTTCCCGTTCGAGGGGGTGGTGTATAGTACAGTGATCGTCTCTTTCCAGCTCTGCAGCCCTCCTCTCTTTTCCTGTCTGTCATCTATCTCTGTGGGTCGCCCGGTGGAATCGCGTGTGAACGCCGCCGCTGCGTGTGTGATGTGGTATTTCCAAGAGAACGTTAATTAATAATTTAATCGAAGAGAGCCTGTTTCGGTCCTGCAGCGGCGGATCCGACGCTGCAGCCTCTCTAATTAAAACCGACCCCTGTGTGCGCGCTCCTCGAGGCACGCGGCAGACCAACACGCGTGCGCGCGCGTACACGCGCACCCAACCATACAGATACACGGAAACTTATCCGAACATACACAAATTTGCACGATCTTACACAAACGCACCCGGGAAATAAGAGAGCGCCGACACAACCATAGCGTCCGCCGAATCCGTCCATCGATCCCGCCGCCGTCCAACGACGAAAATCAGATTTCTGCCGAAGGTTAAACCGTGTTACTTTGCACCGGACCACCGCTCCGGATTAAGCGGCCTGTAATTTGCGGCGTACCCTCGTCACGTCCGGTTTTTCCCAGCTGCCCCCGGACTTTAGGCGACAGTTCTTCGGGGAAAAGTTCGCGGAACCGTACCCATACCGTGCACACGCCTGTTTCCCTTGTTAACGTCTCGCTTCGCGATTTCCCCCGCAAATTGCGCTCATTAGAGCCACTTCGTCGCTGATCAACGGAAAGGATCCGATCTCGAGTTATTTGGGACGAATATCGGGGACTGGGGTGATGCTGGACATCTACCTAAAATTGGGTGTCGACCATTGTGCCATAGTGTTTGAAAATTTTTGTGTACTTGCCTACGGGCCCCAGAAAATACGCCGATCGAAGCAATGAACAATTGGCTTACCTGCAACAAAGGAAAAATAGATTAGAAGACGCTGCATCATTTGAAAGAATAATTTGTCGTAAACTGTCGCTACGCTGTTTAGGTGAGAGAAGCTTTCTTATCGCTATGATGTTGTTCATTGAGACCAGAGAACACAGAGTAACTGATAGCGACAACAGTCTCAATGGACGCAGTGTTCCCACACAAAGTTTCAGGGCGGTTAACAACTAAGCCCTGAAACAATGGAAATGCTCGGTCATAGCATTTCTGCGTGCCAATTTGTATCGCCTTCCTCGGTCTTCAGTTGGGAAAACTTGGGCGATGGAATTCGCGGTTGCGGGAACACCTGAATGTTTTGCTACACGTTTTTCAGACACATTTTGAAACTGTATTTACGTGGACGAATCGAAGAGAAATTAAATGAAACTGTATTTCGTCATTCGGTAATTTGTAAATTCTTCTAGTGTGTCTGTGCAGGTCGGTATTTCAGTTAATCATTTCACCGTAAAATATGCGTTAATTACACTGTCCTGTGTTTCGTAAAATTGGTTTAGTAGTATAATATTGCGTTGGGTCCGACATTCAGAGGACTCCAAGAATTACTTCTCGACGGTCCCGCGGAGAACTTTCCGGAAACCATTGGATTCGCTGGCGTTCTCTTTGCCAATTAGCCTAGTAAATAACTGCGTAATCGTATTCGAAAACGTAGTCGCTAATAAATGAGAATTACTCGGCGGAACGCTGAAAAAGGGGCGGGTCGTTATTACAGGCCGGTCGGGTCGCGTGGCGCTCGCGGAGGATCACGGGCAAAGTAAGATTACCTATGACTTTTGCCCGGGAAAAGTTTAAGGCGAACGACGTAATTTTCTCTCGATGTCGTCACGCGTCTCCTCCAGAATACCATCTCTCTCTCTCTCTCTCCCGCTCACTGGCGCCTCGAGAGACGGCGAGAGATGAGAACTCAGAGGGATGATATTTAATACCCGCTTTTTACATGACGCATGGTCTAATTCCATGAAAGTCTATTAGAGGAATCACGGAGTGGCCTCGAGGAGTCTGAGGAACGGGATGAAACGACGACGAGGCTGCGTTTATAGATTTAACGGAGGGCCCGGAGAAAACAAAATGGTTCCTGTCCCTCTAACTCATTACGCCGGGCCGAGCCTTTGACTCTGTTCACGGCGCAAATCCAAAGTCCCGGGGATCTTACAAGTCTCATCATCTCAATTAAAAGATAACGCTCAAACGACTAACAATTCTAGGCTGGTGCAAGTGTTAACGGTGAAACGAATGGTCATTTTAGATGGACAATAGTCATGTCAGAAAATAGATATAAAATTCATATATGTGTACTTCTTTGGGAATGTTTGCTGAAAGAAAATTGTGTCGGAGCAACAAATAAGAATCTTTAAGCTTCTATGCACGATTTTCTATATCAATATAAGTCAATGTTTACATTAATGTTCACAAAGTTCGTTAGCAAAGTCCTTTACAATAATTCTTAGACGTTGTTAAAGTACCAAAATCACGAAAATCAGCTGCAAACATTCCACCGTGCGCCGGTCTGGTTTTTTATTTTGCAATTACTGAAATTATACTGCTGCTTTATGAATAAAAATCTCAGAAAATCTATAATGAATTCTATGTGTATTTCATAAGGCAACACATATGCCAGCCATCTTTAGAGCTCGCTAGGTTTTAATGTAAATTTCGTGGAACGGCGTGATCAGGCGAAAAATTGTGTTGCCGGGAGGGTGGTAGAGGATCGCTCAGCCGGAATAAGGCTTGTCCCGCGACAGGGCGGAGCTAAAATTTTGATGAGACGAGGAGATGATGAGGGCGGTCGAATATCCGACGCACGTATGCCTGGAAAACCCTTAGCGCATCACGCACGGAATTGAAGACAGAGAATCCGTGTCGGAGGGGCTGCTAGATCCCTGGGGAGGTAGCATTTCTCGGTGCCATTTGGCTGAGAATCACTTCTGGGGGCTAGGGCGAAGGACCTGGAGGCAGTCTAATCGCGTTACCGCGGCCAATCCCGGCCCCTCTCGGATCGCCGAAGAGAAACCCGGGCCTGTCTCTCTCGCGCTCTCTCACCCAGCGGGCGAAAAAATGCAATCGCGTCCTGCGATTAATGTTTAAAAAGGCGCGGCCGCTCCATTCTCGAAATTACTCGTAGCCCGCGCGACCCCGTGAAGACGAGCGGAATTTTTTCTCCGCGACCCTGAGCACCTTCAACGAGATTAGTCCGCTTTCATGGCACCATAACCGGCAGCGCGCATACCCGCCATATTAATCCTTCCGATACCAGCGAACGCTAGAAATCCTCCGACGCCAAATGAAAATCTTCGCTATTGCACCTGGCAACACCTGTTCCACTCAGCGGCAACAGTTGAGGCCTGGGTTTTCACTCGAAGGACTCTTTCAAAACAATTTTTAAAAAATTTTATTGTCACGATTGAGACTCGAGAGAGTGGGAACACTCGGTTTTCAGAAAACGTTGGGGATTGGGCAAGGACATTAAAGGGGATGCCGTAAATGGATCGGCAGAGGTCGGGGATGGGGGATGACGGTTAGCAGTGATCACGTGAAAAGTAGGAGAAACGGATAATTTCCCGGGAAGTACTGGAAACAATGGAGATAACGAAGGATCCCAATAACACTAATGGGAACACAGTCTACTAATCAAGCGCCATCTGGAACGGCGAACGTAATCGATCACAGCCATCTACATCTCCTACTACGGACAGGCGAAGTACCTCTCCTCTGCTCTTAATGCACTTTTGCGCGATCCAGTTGCTCCTGCTCCGAAAAATTAGGTGCAATTACTTCATAAGGTACGGATGATTAAAAACGATGCGTTTAACGATGCTAACAGTCTTCGTCTGGTCGTGACCTGGTCCCGTTGGCTCCGGGTTCAGCCCGGTATAACAGCATGATGCAGACCATATTGCTCGTCCCCGAGTTAGGGGACTTCGCTCGTTAGACTCGGCAGTAATTCCCAGTAATCGAGGCAGCTCCTCGGCCAGGTTCTAAGAAAGTGGACGAGGCCTTCGGTATATCGCGACGAGCAAAGTAATAATGTGAATTACGGTTATGCTATAGTTCAGGTTCGGTTGTGGCTTGAATGGTTACGGTTCCCATAACATTAATCGTCATAGTACCATTACACAGTGTAACGCAACCTCTGAACGGGTTGTGTTCTTTAACGGCGCAGCCACGCGACTGGGTCAAACTCTAAGCTATTATAATTTACTGCCGCTCGTCGGTACGAACCCCCGGGTAACTTAGCCGAACCAAGCGAAACCCTCCTGCGAGGGAAACCCGGCGACACGAATCGATTCCTTTCGAATGGAATTTGTTGGCTGCTCTCTCTCTCTCTCTCTTTCTCCTTCTTATTTCCTTATTCCATCTACGATGACGGATACTCTTATTCTCTTTTCAGCGACGGTCGAGCGAAGGAGAGAGTTCCTAGAAATTCACGCTCGCGGAAATGTCTCCTCGACCGGGAATATCCGCTTATCCCTACAAAAGTGGCGGAACGAAGGATGGGGTTTGAAAATTTACGCGCGACGGATTCTGCTGCTCGTTTGCGCGCACAACCCCCGGTCCTACGGAAGTCGAAGGTCCCTGGAGCGTGCGAATCGAGATATCTCGATTAGATACCTGATCCCGAGGCTCAGACCGAGCGGAAGCGTATTTTTCTCCACCGGCTCTCCGCGGTAATATCGTGTCCTCCCTCTGCTCCCCCAAAATATCCTTGAAACCCTCAATTATTATTTTTATAATTATCTCGGACTGCAGAGCTGGGTCTTTAACACTACACCTACCACGAACGGTCGAATGACCCATTTTAGAGATTGCAAAGATGTTTTCGTGGGAACCGATCGAATAATAAATTTAATCTTGCTACGTTTATAATACCATACGCATTAGTCACTTCCGATGATCGGCAGGTTTAGCGTTAAAGTCCCATTACCGAATTACCGAGCGAATAAAAAGCTCGAGTGCGAAACAATTTACAGCCCGAAAAATAGGTATCGTTTGCATTGTAGAACGGGCGAGCTTGTCCCGCGGCAACTAAAAAATAGTTATTGCGCGAACGAGTCGGCCGGTACAACCGTCTCAATTACAAGTCCCTTGCGCCGCGAGGACGGTGAAACGTTTCGCGTAACAGGGCCGCAATTAATAAACATTCACGATTGGCGAACCATAACAAAATTAGTGAAATTGAAGTGTCAATGATGTCCGCCGGCCGGCCGGCTACGAATTGCACGCCTGCTACTCGTTTAATTGGCGTTCGGCCGCCGTTTCAATTTCCATCGACACGCGGACTCGGTTGGACACCAATTCGTTTTAGCTGCGACACACGCGTGCCGTGGTGCGTTCTTTGATTCCTGCCACCGATGGATTCGACTAGCCAGGCTTCAATCGTTTCTGGGTGTTTCAGGAGAAAATGATGATTACGTTCAGTGAGGTTGGAGACTGGTGAACTGAATGAATTTCTTGAATCTCTTTGAAGAGGAGAAACTAGGAACTTCTAGGTTCTAGAAGGCTTGGGAAAGAAGTCCTCGTTAGTCTCTAGATGATCAACGATACCCTAAACTGAACCTAGAAGCTTGGGAACTGCACCAGTGGAGTCTCCAGTCAGCCCTGGATCTTAAAAGGATAAAGAATAGAGGCAACTGATAGCTGAGATGATCGGCCATACCCTAAACCATCAACCACACATCAGTACTCGTTGATCAGCCATACCCTAACATTCTAGATGATCAACGATACGCTAAACTGAACCTAGAGGCTTGGGAACTGCACTAGTGGAGCCTCTAGTCAGCCCTGGGTTCTAAAAAGATAAAGAATAGAGGCAACTGATAGCTGAGATGATCAGCCATTCCCTAAACCATCAACCACACATCAGTACTCGTTGATCAGTCATACCCTAACATTCTAGATGATCAACGATACCCTAAACTGAACCTAGAGGCTTGGGAACTGCACTAGTGGTCTCTAGTCAGCCCTGGGTTCTAAAAAGATAAAGAATAGAGGCAACTGATAGCTGAGATGATCAGCCATACCCTAACGTATTCTAGGACTTGTGGGCGAGGTTTCAGGCTTCCACGTATACGCTGGTTCCCGCCAGGTCCTGAAAGGCTCCGGAGCTGGAGGGTCGCGTGCAAAGTGAAAGAATAAGGTAAAGACAGTTCGCAACACGCTCGGCTCCGCGTGTTCCGGCCGGATGCGTCTGCGGGCGTGCGGCGTATGTGGAAAAAGGCGACCCGGCGGAATTCGACTGATGCATAGTCAATCCCGAAGTGGTTTGGAAGCGGATGCTGAAAAGGCGGATGATGCACGTGGCTTCTGCCCCCCCTGGGAGTGGAGCAGCCGTTGGTTATACCGCGAAGTTACTTCGCGCGTAGGACCGCGGAGAGAGCTACTACCGTTGACGGTCACGAGCTGCTCTGTGAGTACGGAGGAGTAGGATGAGTAGGAGGAGAAGGTAGAAAGTCAAATTTGCTCATGATAATGCCGCGAATTTCTCGCGGAAAAGTGGAAACTGTTTGCGCCTCGAGATCGTCACCGTCGTTCCATTTTACGTGTGCAAGTTGCCTTCCTTTCGCGGAAACTTACGGCTGCGGGAGAGGTCGCGAGGGACGAGGTGGAGAAGAAGAGGAGGAGGAGGAAGAGGGTTGAAGGAAAATTCGAAGAACGCTATGTCGTAGAGCGGGGAAATTCATTATGATTTCCCGGCGCTCGGAAACTCGAACGACGCGACGACCAGGCGGCGATGACGACAATGGTCGGTTGATTTTCAGTGGATCGCAAACAGAAAAATAGAATTTCGAGATTTTAATTGCGAGAGGGGAGAGAGAGAGAGAGGGAGAGATGATTCTCCGTCCGCGCGATGGAAAATTGAAGCGCCCGAGAAAGGAAATATATGGAGGCGACTCTCCGAAGGGAAACCCGCAACGGGGAAGCGGAGATGTTGGATCATGATTGAAGAAGAAGAAAAAAAAAAGGAGGAGAAGAGAGAAAGATGTAAAAGGAGTCCGGGGAAAATATAACAGAGCGGAAAGTTCGTAAGAAAAATGTAGCTCGGAGAGCGGAAAGTATTGTTAAAAATGTGCCCCGAGGTGAGGAGATGGAGAAAAGTCGCAACGGATTATAACGGGAAACTGTTCCTGAAGGAAAGGAAGGAATGTAATTAGGGGCAAAAGAGGGAAAAATTACAAACGATAAGGGAAAAAGGGAGACGTTCGTTTGTTCGGGGAATTACCGGGCTTCTTACAGCCGAGCCGTTTCCAACGTTGGCGGTTGGTCTAGGAAAACTCGGTGGCCTCGGTTAGTGATCTACAAGCCCGAAATTTTCGCCAATTCCCCGAGGGGGTGAGGGAGGAGAGCCAGCAAACCGTGAAGCAACACGATCAAGCACGACAGGGAACTTTTCCGGGCTCGCGGAGAGGCCCGACTAGCTAGCCCGACTTCGAATATTCGATGCCTGAGGGAACGAGTGTGAGTTAAGGGTACCAGGGGCACCATAAATCCATTTAAATTGCAACGACGACCTTCGATCCACGGATTCGCTGTATCCACTGGCGATTGTTCGTCAATCCTCTCGCAGCCGTTCCTCTTTCGCTCCGTTGCCTTCGTTTGGAGCCGACTATCTCTACGGATCCTCCTTATTCGTGATAGGATCGTCCTGTCACGTTTCAATCGAACGTCTGATTTGTTAACGGGATTGATTTCCCGATGGCTTCGGTGCTGCTTTCTTGAAAGGAGGGAACTAGCGGGGACACGATCTACAGGTCCGAGCAAGATGTAAAATTGGGATGGGTTGCTCGTTGCAACCAGAATTGCAATTTCATTCCTGGGAGGACAGAGTTAGGGCTAAGTCTAAGGCAGACCTGAGTCGTAACTGGATCGCGATAGGTCAGATCAAGGGAACACTAGGCTAAGATAGGTCTAGACTATGCTACTATGCCCAGGTCCAAATCCCAGGAAGGACCAAGACTACAGATTTCATTCAGCATCGAAGGCCCGAGTCCCTAAATCTCGAGACTACCACGCGTTACGCAAATTCGATACCGTCGACGAAATAAATGTCGCGCGGTTACGCGTTTCCGTTCGGCTGTGCCGACCGGTTTATTGCCGCGTTACGACATTTATTTTATCGTGCTGCCGCATGTGCTCGAAACCATCGACCGTGCAGCGCTGCGAACTTGAACCTCTTCGAGGTAGCACACGTTTTACGTTATTACAACTCCGCGGGACCGTTGCTCCGTTTTAATCCGAGGTGGAATTTCGGTTGATTTTTGGCTGGGAGCTTTTAAATCGATCCGAGGGAGCCCGGCCTCCCTGGCCGGAGCCAAACTGCGAACACGAAAATCCAGTTAGGGTAAAACACGCGTCACCATGTCACCGATGTAAATCATTAAAGCAGCAGGTTCCGGCCGTCAACGGTGGCCGTCGACGACAATGCCGGCGACATTCATGTCCGGCATGTCGACCCTGCCGGATCCTGAGCAACGTAGCGGCCACTCTCGCCGAAACGAGTTTACGGCACAATGTATCATAGGCGTTGCGGCTTTGGCCAGCCACGATAATGGGCTACGGGACACCACGGAACTGCTGCCCATGGTGCCGATGACGTCCGACGGAGCCTGACGTCTCGTTTCCCTCAGATCATCCCACGAACTTGCTCTCCGCCCCGCAGCCGCAGACCTCTTTTCAACCGGGATGATTGGACGACACCGCGGGAAATCTTCGGCCACCGTTGTTGCGGATAATTGAAATTCACCTTCGTTCGGAACGGATCTTTTACACTAACAACGCCTTTTAAGTCGTCCCCTCATCGTTACGCTAATCATTGAGCAATCCCTAGATTTCGTGCCACATCTTTCTCTATGATATTTTCCTAGTAGAACGTCGAGCATTTTCCGAAAATCTCGAAGATTGATTTTCGTATTAGGAGAATTATGACAGCGAAGGAGTTGGCTCGAAAATTCAGTGGCACAACTCAACGATAAGTCAGAGGACAGCAAATTCTTGTTTCTTTCCGAAAATTATGTATTTTTGGTGAATAATAAAGAGTATTAGTTACAACAGTTGCGCTGTGTACTTTTTATCCCACCTTGTACATGACTAGTTAAATTTACAAAATAATCACGCAACCCCTTTTACTATCATGTTCTGGTCTCAGAAATTTAAAAAAAATCCCGAAAATTGAATTTTGCGTTAGGAGAGTTTGATAGCGAAGGAGGTGGCACGGAATTTTCCTAATCCGCAGATGAAATATTGTGACACCTGCCCGAAGTCGTAATTCCCATTATGTCAGTTCAGCGGCGGGTAAACGGCGAGCTGCGTCGCCGGGAGAGAAAGGAATTACGCACCGCTGCGGAGCAGGAGTGTCGGGGGACGCTTAATTGAAACGAGAGAGCAGCTAATAAAAAGCTAACGAAGAAAGACAGAAAGAAAGAAACGAACGAGGGAAGAGAAGAGAAGGAAATCGAAAGAAGGACGACAAGTCTTTTTTCGTCTGATGGCCACTGGCTGCAACCTGTTGAATCCGAACCAACCAAGAGATGGGAAATCACGGGCCGCGGGTATGCCCGATAACTTCGAAAATTCCGGACCTGTCCCGCAGATCGTCGGCAATTTTTGTCGCGCCCGAAATTCTGCACGCTGTTGCGCTCGGATTCCGCCGTCCGCGAATTCGGGAAAAATCGAATTCAGAAAGGAAAAGCAAAGCAATCTTTTAGATTTATCAATAAAAAGAACATTACGTGCTGATTGATCTGAAATTTTCTGCGTGCATTTGTTAGACTTTCAGCCGGCTGTTAAAATCGTTTCAGAAATACCGCGCGGGGAGATAATTTCTGGATGTACTGATTGAACGAGAAATTGACTTTTTCAGGCTGGCAAATGATTCGTAAACGGACCCCGAGACGAGAATGACAGGCCCGGAGCAGAGCCTGGTTCGAAAGCGAGGACAAGGGCAGCCGGTTCGTTTCTGTGGCAGGTAGATCAGTTCCCCTCGCGATTTTATTTCTGCCGGCTGACAGAGCTCGTCATCGATCACCGGACGCAAGAAATTCACCTGACGTGACTTATCAGGGGCTGGAGGAGGAGAAGGAGTAGTAGCACGTTCGAATTAACGGTGGTGGGGGACGATACTAAAAATGCGTGCGACCATCAGGATAAGGAAAGGCGCCCGAAGGTGTAACGAGAGGAGAGAGAGAGAGTAACGTAAAAAGTTGCAGGTTTATGGTACGCATTTCGGAAGGCGTGCGAGGCGTGATTCCCGACAAAGGAATGCGATAAAAAGTGGGCGTGGCGAAAAAGTTCGGCGGCGGTTGCATGCGGCCCGATCGCGGCCGTTTATCTTTTTAACTGTCAGACGGAACTTAGGCGAACAAATGCTCGCCGGGTGCCGGGGAGAGGGCCGTTCATTGCGCGAGGTCACGGAAACACGTCGATGCGTGCCCCGGAAAACTTCCAGCAGATGTCCCGCGAGGATAAGCCGCGCGGAGATAAATTCGCCGAGCAACAATTTTACCAGGGGAAAGGCAAGACGACGAAGTCGAAGGGGGCCCGAGGTATTTTCGAGATAAAAGTTCGATAAGGAATGCCCGGCGCATCATGCCGCCGAGGAGGAAACCTTCGGAATGACAGCGAAGTGCCACGCGTCGTCGTCGACGTCGCCCCGAGTACACGCGATTTAAAATAGAAGAGAAAGGCAGAGGGGACTCCTCTCTGCAAAAGGTAGCAAAGCCGTTGAGCTGGGAGACCAACCAGAGAGAGAGAGAGAGAGAGAAAGACAGATGGAGTAAGAGAGACGGAGGGGGCAACGACCAACTGCAGACACCGCTCTCTGCTACGGTGCACACAGACCTCGAACGTCACGGTGGGGTGAATCTCTGTGCATTCCTCCGCTTCAAGGTTGAGGTCAAGGCACACCTAACTATCCATTCTCTGTCTAGGAATTCGACAAGTTATTGCAGCACTGCTTTTTGCCTTCTACGGGAATGGGGATGCCGAGGCTACTCGTCTTACGCGGTGACGAATGCTGAATTGACATTCCCAATCAACCAAAATCTATAGAATAGTGCGAATGCACCGCACACTGTTCAGTGAACATGCTAAACTATTGTTCGAGGATTTTCTCACTTGAGTACGACTTCTCATTTACACGATATAAGGTAGTGCCATAATAGGGGACTATGTATACCATATTTGGGCAATTTACCCTACAGTTGCGTGTGAATCGTTGAAGATTTTGTACGACGTTAGATTGTTGATTTATACTTCTGAAAAATTGTGGGATACCCACTGTTTTTGTTCTATTGTTCTAATCTGACCTGGATCTCCATGGATCCTTTGCAGACCTACCCGTCGGATCTAGACGATCGATAATGTTGACGAGGCGCATTGAAAGGGCATATTAACCGTTTAGCAGGGGTTCAAACGCATTGTCAATTAATTAATTCATTGTTAATTCGGGAGCTTCGATATTATTGTCAACCTACATCGACAACATTATTGATCGTCTGGGGGCCCCTTAAGACCTAACTTGGACCATCTTCGATCCACTTTGCACCCAGGCTTGCCTGAAACCATAAAAAATGATTCCCGAACTTGATTTTCCATCCACTGGAGAAATGGCGCGAAGCACTCCGCGTCTTCCTGAATCTTGAATGCGAAAATGAGATTGAGATTCACGATCCGCCGAATGAATTTTACGGCGGGGAACGTAAGATCCAATGAAATAGACAGGACCGTCTCTCGCGACAGTCAGCGAGGCAGAGCGCACGCAATTCCAAATCGACCAGATACGCGTCGAATCGGCGTCGCGGGATTTACTACCGCCTCTTTATTGCCGTGTTCTACGGAGATGGCGGATTATCGGCAAGTGGCAACCGCGCAGCCAGCCAATGCAGAAACGACGTGTCGCCGTGGGAGACTCGATGGGGAAAAGTTAATTTCGCCTCCGCTTAGAAAAAGCTGCATATCATCGGCGAAACGAAAATTTATAGCGCGCCGTCTCGTAAAACGGAGGGAGAAGGAAAATTCTGAGATGATGCGAATCCACCCTCATTCCGTGAATTCTCCAAAAATCAAATAAATCGCACGAATTAATTCGTGGCCCGCACAAAGGGCCATTTGAACTTGGTCTTCAATCGGAATTTGTTACTTCTCTTGTGTAAGAGATGATGCAGATCCTCCGCGTTCCACGAATTCTCGAAAAAATCGAATGAATCGTTCGAATTAATTCGTGGCCCGCACAAAGGGTCATTTTAATGACCGACCACACAAAAAAAAAAGCCACGATTTAATTTGTACAGTTATTAACCGAATGCCTGTTACCGTAGCAGAAGAGAGACGGAGCGGCAAACAAAAATCTGGCAAGAATTGTCGCAAACTGCGGCGAGCGAATCGATTTAAAATGGGAAGGGACATAAATCGAATCCGCCGCGGAACTTTTCCACCATTTCTTTCGCCGTGGGAAAGGGCTTTCACTCAGCCGAAATAACTTGATTTCTCACGACGACGAGGACGACGACGAGGACGACGCCGACGTTCACTGTTCTCGAATGGCCCGCCCCGAATCCATTCGAGGTATAAGGAGGACCCTCCTCCTCCTCCTCTCTTCGTCGGCCAGAAAATACCACTCCACGAATTTCTACGGGGCTTAAACTCTCCGCCGTTACAGTTCACCGAGGGAGAACTATGCTTATTAATTCCGAGGCGGTTTCGACGGCGCGGTCCTCAACACTAACTCAAGGGATCACCGCTGATATCAAACAGAAAGACTCGCCGGAAAACAACCCGAGCAAAATTGAATTTCGTTCTACAGAAGCTTCCGCCGTTTTACATGAAACCGGCGAAGATACCGAAACGTGGTAAGAAGATTTACTATTGCGAGGATAACAAGCTGCATCCTAATTTTGCGATTCGGTGTGAAGCATCCCTCTCTATTGTATCCGAAGAAAATCATCTCTTTGCGCGAACGAAAGAGAAAAGGGAATCTCACTTGGTGACAGTGAAACGAAAGACCCTAAGCAAATGCTGGGGAGGGATATCCCAGCCAGACGGTTCGGGCCGCTGCTGGAAGAAAGTAGAAAGAATAATAAAAGCCTAAGGCGGAGGGTAGTAAAAGATGACGTCGCGTAGGTGCGAAGGCAAAGGGAGAAATAATTTAAATCAAAGGCAAGGGGGAGTTACGTGTGTCGGGGCAGCGTGCCAGGCCGTATAACCTTTTAGTGTCAAGAAATTACGAGCCCTGAATCCGCTGTGAAAGCTCGCTCGCTCGCTCGCACGCGCGCGGAATGGCGTGAGTCACTTCTTCGGTCCTCCCGGGACGACCGAGCGAAGTCTGCGACCACAATCTACTGCTAATAAATTATCTCCGTGTGCACACCATTCTACGGTTTAATGAATGCCAAATTGAGACGCCAAAGGGACATCTTATCCGAATTTGGCACGGCCGTGTCACATTTCAGAACGATACGCTCAAATTCGACCTTCCCAGGGCCGTGTCAAGAGTGGCCACTGTTAGATCCCGATAGATTTTGGATCCTGTTCACCTGGAGCCTACCAGTTTAGAATTTTGCCAGTTTAACCTACTGTAACTTCGTGAAAAAAATAATGGGAGCACGAATCCTCCACATTCGAAGCTTGTTAGTTTCACATCAAAATTTAATTTCTACAGGACTCCACAGAAGTGGAGGACCACTATCATCACACATGAAAAAGTCTCGATATTCAAGTCCTTGTAGCTCCACGAAAAAAAATCGCAGCACGACGTACCTAGTCTCAATATAAAGGGCGAACTCTCCACTTTCGATTCCTCCAAGTCGCTTTTGTCGAAAACACTTTCCCGCTTCGCAGTAAACAGAATTATCAAATATGAACATTTTTGGCAGTTTAATGACTTCGGGCGTCTGTGGGAACCTCAATAAATTTTTCCCGCGAATTCGACCTCAAGAGACTTGAAGATTAAACCTTCCTCTTTCCAACGAGACTAAAAAAATTGATCTGCCATTTTTTGTTTCCAATCTGTAGCATTTTTAGTGAAAAGTGTGCCGCCAGGCTCAGAGGAAAGGTCACTCGCTCTTGGGTACAAAATTGTTAATATGCAAATTATTGTAACTCCGCGAAAAAAAATCGCAGGGTGACGTAGCCAGGCTCGTTTTAAAGGGTGAACTCTCCACTGTCGACACCTCCGAGTCACTTTTGTCGAACAAATCTATCCGCTTCGCGATACATAGAATCAGAAAATATGAACATTCTTGGCAATTTGATGGAGTTCAGGCTTCTGTGGGGATCCAGAAAAATTTTTCTCGCAAATTAAACCTCAACAGATTTGAGGATTGAAGTCTCCGCTTTCCAACGAGACCAAGAAAATTGATCTGCGACTTTTCGTTGCCATTTTATCGGTTTTTCAATGAATGCACGACAATGGTATTGTTAATCTTTTATGGAGGATCGCGTAGGCTTCCAACGCGACTAACACGTTTGCTAAAGAAATGCTTGTCGCGGCGAGGAAGACAAACAGTCGACGCGCGCCTAAACATCCCGCGGAATATATTCGCGCAACCAGATTTCATAGCAGGCCCAGCGTGCAGTTTGCCCCGCGTAAATATGCGAAACTTGTTAATCAAAGTTCAATCCAAACATCAACTCTGCAACACATTCGCGAGCCACTCGCGCAGTATTAATTTCTCAAAGCGAGCCCCGGCCGTGTATGTTACGAAATAAGACTGCGTGCACGGTCCTTCACAATTCCATGGTCGCGCGGGCAATTTTAGCTTTACAAATGTTAAAACGCGTTACGAACAGCGGGGAACCGTGCGCGTACCGCGTCCTTGCATTCATTTAATTACAACCGTCGGCGGAAAGCGTTCAATCAAAATTATTAACGTGATCATCGGAGCAATTATTTGCACGCATATTAATCATCCACTTTCATTTCACCGAATTAATTTTTATAGCTCGAAAAATGTTGTACCTCCGCGCTCTCGTCGCGGTCGAGCACATGCTTCGTGGATCCTTAAATTTTGCGAAATTGGTTTCGCGACGCACGGTAATTCGCATAATTTATATTTAAATAATTGCCACTGAAAAAGCTGCGGAGCACCGCTACGGAAAGATCAGAAAATATCGGCAATGAGAGATGCAAATATTTATAGAATTCCAAGCACACATGGTCACTGTTTCGTGGCGAAACTTCGGGGCCAATGATTAAAGGAAAAATGTAATTTTAGGAGACCGCGGGAACCGGGAACATTCCCGAACAGTTTATTAGAGAGTAAGAACGTCCCGAGGGAGCAACGATTGTTCATCCCTGGCTGCTTGGATATTTCCAGCGGGCCGAATAAACTTCCGCGTCCGCGAGCTGCGAGCTCGCAATTTTTGGTGTAAGGCGTTCGGCACTCGAAACTGCAATTCGAGTGCTGCTTAACGCAAATTGGAAAATGCATTTTCGTTCCGGCAACTTCCCCGACGAAAGTTCGCGTTTGTGGACCACGCTATTCGACTTCACGCTCCAAATATTTTAACCGCTTTATTTACCAGTCCAACAAACCGTACGTACACTTAAACCATTATTACTTTGTTGCTGCCGGCAGTGGCACTTTTTAAATAATACAATTCCGCGCGCACGTCATTCGTAAATTGAGAATCCTGAACAATTTCGTCCAGAGGGGGATTTCAGATTTTATTCAAAAAATACCAGGACTTCCTGACTCGGCGAGCGAATTAATCACATGAACCCATAAGGAAGATTACGCTAATGAATATCCAGAATTTCGTCGGAGAATCATTCATGATTTTTTTCCTGAGATCGCCAAATTGTTTTACATTACAATGGAACACGAGTTCGTTCAATTCTGCGTACACCAATTTGACGAAACGCATTTCAATTACCTAAACCGAACCGTTTTCCAATTTGTCGCGAAGTTTCGTTCAATAATTTTTAGTAACGGGGACGCTATCAACAAAATTGGATGTTGTGTATAAAAAAAAGGGGGGGAGGTACTTCTGAGTTTTAATTAATTTACTGTGTTGCAACGAGGAACAATCGATACAAACAATTACATCATTTTTACGAATAAATGTTCCGTCGAAATTGATGGGAAAGCTTTAAAGGGGTTCCTTTTTTTGAATCTTCCGGAACGAGTTGCTTCGGCAGGTGACTTTGTGCAGCTCTCGCGAAATTCGGGCAAACTAATTTGTCTATCTACGTTCCTCTGGAAAAGTCTCGCAACACGCAGCAGCAGCGAGTGAGACGACGTTGATAAAGCGAACCGGGAGAATTCTTCTAAAGGGACACGGATTAGTTGTGTCATTCGAAGCTGCGTGCAACGTTTACAATGTTAGCGGACCGTTTGGCTACTTTTTCCAAAGGGACTTGCTTGCAGGTGGAATGAGAACTGAATAATTAAGCAGTTAATGACCGCCGGGGCCCTGCCAGCGACAGGAATTCCAGGAGAATTTTTGTGGGTCACTCTCCGCGGCCAGGATAATGCGACCGGCAAGGAACAGGCGAAACCCCTTAGCCGTCGTTCTGTTCCACACACGTGGCGTTCACATTTCTGCCGTCATGCGACCGTTTACTTTCTATAAACCGGCGAAACACTACCGTTCCATTATGGTTTCTGAACGCTCGCGTCACAGTCGTCGTCTGTTGTTCCATTTAAGTCCTCGGTAATGCCGGAGGAATGGAAATGGACTTTTATCGAACGAGCGAAGACTTGAACGATCACTTCAAGAGTTCACCGTTTAAAAAAGCTCGAATCCCGCCTGAAAAATTCGAAATTTCGGCAACGATGGTCCTTCGAAAATCTACAGAAATTTACCTCCACCCCCAGGCAAGCAGTGTTTCATCGATTTTGTTGCGCGTAGATTTTCTAGACTCAACCATTGTTATTCTGTTAAATACACGACGGGAGATTTCGAGAGATGAATAGAGCCCGACCACGAAACAATAGCTCCCGGCCAAAAATGAGGACTTTCGACCTTTTTGATTAACTTCCCAGAACCCACAGAATTTCCATGCATAAATTGCGAAGCGGAAGGGCCGAAATTCCCGAAAGTACACACGGCGAGATAATTGAAAATTCATAATCCCTCCTTGCCCGGGATTCGAACGGATCATTTATTCAGAAATTCCTCTTGACTGACGCGTGCGATGACGTGTGGGAGGAGCGAGGTACTCCATCAATTCCCGAAAGAGGTAACTCCGTGAGAAAAAATCGCAGGATGACGCGGCTTCGCTCATTTCAAAGCGCGAACTCTCCACTTTCGAATACTCCGAGTCACTTTCGCCGAAACAATTTTTCCGCGTCGCAGTAAACAGAATCAGCAAGCACGAACAGTCTTGGCCGTTTGATGAATTCAGGCTTCCACGGAGACCCAGAAAAATTTTTTTCGCGAATTTTACCACAAACGACTTGAAGATCGAAGTCTCCGCTTTCCAACGTGACCAAAACAATTGATCTGCGATTTTTTCTTGCCATTCTGTAGCACTTTCAATGAGAAGCGTGCCGCCAGGTTCAGACGAAAGAGTCACTCGCTCTTCGGTACAAAATTGTTAACCTTTCAATTATTGCAACTCCGCGAAAAAAAGTCGGAGGACAACGTATCTCGGCTCATTTCAGAGGGTGAACTCTCTACTTTCGACTGATTTAATTATTATTCGTGAACAAAACTTCACCGCTTCGCAGTAACCAGAATTACCAAATATGAACACTTGTGACTGTTTGATAAACTAAGACTTCCGTAGAGACGCCAAAAAATTTTTCCCGCGAACTAGACCGAAATAGTTTTGAAGATTGAAGTCTCCGCTTTCCGACGGGACCAAAAAAAAATCGACCTGCGACTTTTCGTTGCCATGTTTATCGCGAAATGAACCGAGATGTGGCTGTAACCAGCGAAAAAACAGCAGTGCGCGAGAGGAAATGGCAATAAAAATCGGCCGGCCGCTTTCATATGAAATATTAGCTGCGAAATGAAACTCGTCAGAGTATAAACACGCGAACGGCTAAAAACAAGGGGATTTTCGTGAGCCACGGTGTCTGCGGCGACACCTCGCAGCGCGCACTGTCAAAGTAATGTGACAGCGGAGGAACAGGCGAAAGCCCTTAGCACCGACGCGTCGTTCTTTTCGTCGCGTTCGCCGCCCCGAGAGCCGTGGAACGGTTCTCTTTATTCGGTCGAACGGTTTCACGACGAATAAAACTTGCGAGGGCGGAAGGATATCGAGGCGGAACCGGGACACGCTCCGAGATCGAACCGAGCAGCCCCGACACCTCCTACAGCTGTTCGATCCGGGCAGAGTCCGGGTATCCTCGGACACAGCCAGTTACTTGTCGATCGATTCCGATGCGCTACGCTCGGACCCGAACTTCCCATTTAGCTAGTTGGCCTCTTCCAAATGGGACCTTCCAAAAACAAGAACGTCGAACAGGTGGAAACCGATGACTATTTTCTAGTGATACAAAAAAACACACTTCCCGTTTAGCTAATTGGTCTCTTTCAAATGGGACCTTTCACAAACAAGAATCTCGGAGAGGTGAAAACAGGTGACTATTTTCTAGTGACATAAAGAAACAAGGTTTTCCCCATTTAGCTTGTTAGCCTCTTCCAAATGAGACCTTTCACAGACAAGAATCTCGTAGGGGTGAACACAGTGGTGACTATTTTCTAGTGATACAAAAAAAAAAAAGAACTAAAGCAACAAATTATGGATGGTTCGATCACTAACGAACCGAGGAACGTTCTGAAATAAATCAGAATTTAATTCAAAATTTTTCTCACAGCCGCAAACATCTGGAAAATGTGGAAACCTCTCAAAAAATGTTCCGCCCCAGCGATGGAGATTTTTTCGAGTCGGGTGGGGAGAAGTTAAGGGGCTGCCGGGGCAAACGTATAAACATACTTATCATTCGCGAGATTTAGAATGCGGAAACCGGTGGGCTCCGTTTGAGCGGGGGTGCAAGGAATGTAGACGCACCGGGCGCAACATGAATATCTCAGTCAGCTTATTTACATACTCCCTCTGCTGCAAGTATTCGCCGATAAAATGTTCGATAGGATTGGACGCGACGGTTTCGAGTCCGGCGAGCAGGCGAGAATCTTCCTTGGCACAAAAGTGTTATTCTTGTTTTTTTTTTTTCATTCGGAAGCTGTGCCATTAAATTTTTTGCGAGTTGCAAAATGTCGCATAAAGATGATTAAAACCGGTGGAATTCGTCATGAAAGGATTTATTATGAAATCATGACTGTAGAGCCCGCTCAATTTTTTTTTCGGCTGACGGATTGTCAAAGCGAGGAAAGTTAATTAGCCCGGGCACGCGTGCGAGCTGCTCTTTTGATTTACTCGAATGTAAAAGGTCTCTCTTTACGTTTGTTATGATTCGTTGCAATCAAGCGAGTAATTATATAGCGAGAATTACTAACGAAGGGGATCGAATATTTATGAAACGCGATGCGATGTTGCGCACCCGGTCATTCGTGCGAGCACGATATCGGATATTTTGTTCCTTACACGTCGGCTTTTACCGGGAGAAATTAAATAATTATCCTTCGCAATATACCACGCGGAACACGCGTTGTGTGGCCATTTTGTCGCGGGCGAATAATGGCGCCCGGGGAGGAAATGATCAGCCGTTAATATTGTCAGCCGATTTCAAAACGGAATCGAACGCAGTCGTTTACCGTCGCGTCGCACAGAGCCCTGGCAAGTACGCAGGGAAAAGGAGGATCTGCATATGGGGGTTGTTGTGTATGTCGTAGCTCTTGCGACGCTGAAGGAACGCGTCGGATTTATTGAAGGGAAAATATTTTATGCCATTGTGAGCGACGTCTTTGGAAGAATTTCTGTCGGAGTTTGAATAGGGACCGTGCAAAGCGGATCCCCCTTTGCTAGGGAAATAATCGTTTCAAAGCGTTTAAAGCACAGCCCGCGATAAAATGGGACGCGGGAACAAGATTTTCAGCGAATCCGCCCAGAAATTAATAAACAGCTGCTCGATCAACGACCCGGCACATAATCCCCGAGAAACACCTGCCGGATATTAAACCTGGCGGGCAAAGGCGAATTCGAATGTCTCTACAAACTTGCAAAAATTTCTTCTCCGAACCAAACTACAACCGATTTGATTATCGAACCTTCCTCTTTCCAACGAGACCAAAAAAAAGTGATCTGCGATTTTTTGTTGGCATTCTGTAGCACTTTTAGTGAAAAGTGCGCCGCCAGGCTCAGACGAAAGGGTCACTCAATATTGGATACAAAATTGTCGATTTTCGAA
The DNA here is from genome assembly GCA_028455605.1 of Lasioglossum malachurum. Taxonomy (NCBI): domain Eukaryota; kingdom Metazoa; phylum Arthropoda; class Insecta; order Hymenoptera; family Halictidae; genus Lasioglossum; species Lasioglossum malachurum. The sequence continues at coordinate 4,074,967 of CM052315.1, forward strand.
TTATTATAACTCCGGAGAAAATAATCGCAGGACAACGTACTTGGGCTTATTTTAAAGGGTAAACTCTCCACTTTCGACTCTTCCAAGTCGTTTTAGTTGAAACCATTTTTCCGCTTAGGAATAATAAGAATTAGCAAGTATGAACATTTTTGGCTATTTGGTGGATTCAGGCTTCCGTGGAGACACCGAAAAATTTTCCTCGCGAGTTAGACCACAGCAGATTTGACGAGTGAAGTCATCGCGTTTCAACGAGTCCAACAGAAATGATCTACGAATGTTCCTCGTCGTTTTATCACTCTTACAGCCTCCCGAGAAACGGCGTAGGAGTGCAGTCGATGAAACGTCGCGGGAATTTCGAAATCGAAAATATTTGATCCGCGGGAGTTAAACACTTGGACCGGGGCTATGGAGGCGAGGGTAATCTCCCAGAGATCAAACAAGCTCAACAATTTCTTCGGGCGCGGGCTCCGCCTCGACGAGATTGAAAATAATCCCCACCGGAGCGCACAGACGTACGTAGAAGCGCGCGCGGGCGGCGGTCGCTTTTTCCCGCGCGCGCAATAAAGCGTCGTCGGCCCAGAGTCCACGTTTGACTAAGCGAGTATCATGTCGCGGAATAATTAAATGCCAGACGGAGAACTCGAGCATTAAGTAGACTTAGAGGTTACTTTGCCCTTCCCTTACACGTCTTAATAATCTTTCCAAGATTCCCGAGGAACACGGGGAAGAAGCGCGATGAAAGGGATGAAAGCGGTTGCCGGTCGCTTTTCCAGCCGCGTCATATTGCGGATTCGCGCCAGGAGAGAAGAGCAAGCTTCTTCTTACGGGGCTAGAACCTTGCTCTGGCCCTTTAATCCGCGGGAGCAAATTCCCTTTTGGAGATGCCAGATAACCGGATAGACCCCTTTCATTCCTCTCGGTGCCAGCGGAAAAATGATTCACCCACTTCCGCGAATTCAATCGAGTCCATCCTACACCGATTTCGATTATTGTGGACAGTTGAAAAACTGCAGAGAAATAAATAATTTATACGATTCTACGTGAAAAATTCAAGCGATAATGTGGGGTTACATTTTTTTTATACAACGCTCGATTTACGAGCAAAAATAGATTGAAAGTTGCAAGGGGTTGTTTTGCGTCGGAGCATGACTAGATAATTCTACTTGGCAGGGAAATGGATTAGAATTGAATTGGAGCTTGCTGGGCTTCGATCCAACTATTATGGCATTACTATAATGTATGATAAACAATGCTACACCGCTGTCGATGTTCATATACCTTAATGTAAGTAGAAAAGGTCAGCCATAGTCAGACGCGCTAGCGTCGTGATATTCAACGTAGATTCACTCGAAAACGGCGGCAGATGCGAAAGAATTTTTTTTTATTTATTTATTCATTTAATGTTGCTTCGACATCAAAGGTCTTTAGCAACGCGGTGCATTTTTCTTTCATTATCTTCGATATACTGGGCAAAACCGGCGATGTACTCCTCAGAACCTAACAGAAAGGATTAGGATCCAGGCAACTTAGCATTTTTGATGATTCATGTTAACTGGTACTTTACGTACAGGGTGGAAATTATAAAGCGTTACAGAGGAATATCTCCAAAAATATTGATTATACGCAAAAATGTTTCAGATGAAAGTTGTTCATTTGAAACACCTATTTTCTTTATCATGAATCGATTGACTATCGAATACCGAGTACCTCCATATGTCCCAAATCTAATAGTTAACGAGATATTATTGAAACATTTTTCATTCATGATATTTTTGTACGTATGGTAATTCCTTTTAATTTTGTCAAATACCTGTTTCCTGAAAATTTCATTTAGGCGGTTTTTAAGATCGTTTGGTCTGGTATAATGGGTGATTTGACGGAAAGAATTGCATGTCCCATTTTTACGTAGTTCTGAACGTATAATCCATATAAGGTCTTGTATTTTTTAAGCTGTCCATCGAGAGGATAAACATCGCGTAGCGAGCAGATCTCATTGAAACAGGAGCAGAACTGGGATCGTAGAAAAACAGGTGGCGCGTCTGAAGTCCTGATAACTCCGGCGTGTCGCCAAGCGCCAACGAGACATTTGAATTTCGGGTCTCTCTCGCGTGCATCGTTTCATCCCACCCCGTCTGTCTGTTTCTCGCTCAGAATCCGCTGTCACTAATTGCCGGAGTCTTTAGATCACGGAATAGTGGAAGTGCCTGATAAGCGTTCCAGATTCAATCCGGCTTGCGGGAGTCAAAGCGTGGCAGCTTGCCTAATTCCACGACTTCCGGATAAATTCGCCCGGAAATGGAGCAACACGTTTTCGGGGGCGACGCGATTCTCATTTTCCATCCTTCTCGCTCGGGATTACACTTGCTCATCGGGGGATCGAGTGTACACTTGTCAACGTCTGTCAGGCTGGTCGCTGTGTTTCGTTTCACCGGCAGATAGAAAAAAAAGGTTATCAGCCAGGATTAATCTTTGCGTTCAAAGCAGCGTCGCAGAAACAGCCGAGGAAATAAAATTTCGCGATCGGCGGAATGTGATTGAATCGTTTCGGATACCGTGCAGGCATCCCAACAACGAACACCGACGGGAATTTTAGTTTAATAAACCATCCATCTCCTGTCGAGGAAATTTATTGCTGGCTATAAAAAAACATGGTCGCGTCGAAAATCGATCAAAATCTGCTCGGCAATCGAACTATTTGTCTTTCAATTTCGTAACTGGACTCGCTACGTCACGGATCAAGAGATTGATATTGGAAAAACCACCCCCGAATGGAAGGGGATCAAGATAACCGAAGATTAACATGTTCGCTGTACCTTGACCCAGATATGGGCCCGCTCGGCCATTCAAATTCAGCCACTGATGAACCATTCAGTAATAGCACGATATTGTTTTCGGATTAGGAGAGCTTCATATCAAGATTTAATTTCTACAGGACTTCACAGAATTGGAGGACCACTTTCATCGCACATGAGAAAGTCTCGATATTCAAGTCCTAGTGGCTCCGCGAGAAAAAATCACAGGACGAGGTACCTAGGCTCAGTTTAAAGGGTGAATTCTCCACTTTCGATTCCTGCAAGTCGCTTTTGTCAAAAATATTTTTCCGCTCCGCGATAAACGGAATTAGCAAATACGAACATTTTTGGCGATTTGATGACTTCAGGCTTCTGTGGAGACGCCAAAAAATTTTTCCCACGAATTAGACCGCGACAGATTTTAAGTGCGAAGTCTCTGCTTTCCAACGAGACCAAGAAAATTGATCCGCGATTTTTAGTTGCCATTCTGTAGCACTTTTCGTGAAAGGTGTGCCGAAAGGATCACTCAATCTTGGGTACCAAATTGTCGATTTTTCAATTATTGTATCTTCGCGAAAAACAACCGCAGGGTGACGTACCAACGCTCGTTTTAAAGGATAAACTCTCCACACTTGAGATCTCCGAACTATTTTCATGTAAAAAATTTTTTCGCTTGCCCACAACTGGTGAAGCGAAATATGGACGTTTCCGGAAATTCTGCGAGTTCAAACTGACGTACGGTCGCCAAAAACTTTTTCCCCCTAGTGAAACCACAACAGATTTGAAGATTGAACCTTCCACTATCGAGCGAGACTAAAAATATCGATGCGCGATATTTGGTACTCGTTTAATCGCGTTCTTTGTGAAAACTGAGCCGCCCACGTAAAGCTGGAACTCCGCTCAACAAGATCACCCGAATAAAAACCTGCAATTTTTTCGATCAAATTCACACGAGTTCGAAAATGGTGGATTTCGAGTGTTTAATTGTACGGTGCGACATTGTTATCGGATGGCGGGTCTAAAGCAGTGGAAAGGATGGAGTCCATCGGATATTTAGAATGAGGCAGCGGATCGGCGGTAGCCGAGTAACGATCACGTGCGCACGTCACGCGAGATTCGATATTTCGTCGGGTGGAACACGGCACGTAGCGCCGCGCCGTGTGCAGAGAACGGTCTACACGGGCTGGAGGCTCGATGCGGCACGTTAATGACAGGAAACCAGCAATATGAACTTGACGGCTCGGCACCGCATCGTGTACCACAGTAACGTACCGACAAACCGCAGGTGCCCCAACGACGCCGCCGCCGCTTGCTTCGTTCCTATCTGTTGCCCTGCTGGGCTCTTCTCACCCGCCACTCTCCCACCCCCCTCATTATCTACCCGATTATGCACTTCGGCCGCACCAGACCACGGGGATCCGCGAGCCAGGACTCGTTAGCCGAAGGCTTTCCCAGCCGGAAAAAACTTCACGGATCGACTGCTGATCCCCCTCACTGATTTCATACTCCGCTGTCCGATCCGCCAGCAAAGAACCTCGTCGACGAATGCTCTAGTGAGCCCTGCACTGGGTCAGGCTCCAAGGGCCCTAGCTGACACTTGCTGTTGTTCTTCCAGCTGATAACATTTTATAAACAAGACGGAATATTTTTGTGAGGCACCAAAATCATCCCCACTTTTAAATGAATGTTTTCGAGTCTAACCGAATGGAAAAGGTCGATGATTATCACGCTGCCACCTTGCAGCGAGTCAGACAAGGCTCAAGAAAACGGAGAAGAGACACGGAAAGCAATAAGAATTCTCAAGAAAAGTAATCTTGAGAAACAGTGATCCAGACCAGTGAGCATCCCCCGGAATTTGCCAATTCTCGATCCCCAGTCGTCAATTTTTGTGATCCACTCTTGTCCTTCCCGATGGATTATTACGGAATTTTATTCAACCTTCCGCTCCCGCCTCCCAGACTTATTCAAAGTTACGCCTGTAACCAACCGCTGACTTTTTTCCAACGTTTTAAATTGCTTATCGATCCAACAAATCTTTGATTGGTGTTGAATAATTTAAGGAAACTATTGATAAAAATACAACCAGGATTGGGATCAAATTGCATGTATCAAATATTCAGGTGAAATTGTCAGAAGCTAAAAAATTGACTTCTGTGTGAAACGTTGGTCCGACTCTCAATTTACAAAAAAAAAAACGTTTGATGGAGATTTAAACAATTGCAACCGAACTATGCTGCGCAAACAATATACCGAAACAAACGAAGTTACATTAAATTTCATTTCTATGGAGAGAGCCTCGGTGTTTTATTAATCTATGGAATTTCTGAAATTGATCTTCCCGAAAAAAGTGTACTGTAAACTATACAAATTTTGTAGAAATTTAGACTGGGAAATTAAAAAATACGCACCGTCAGGAACAAAAGGAAATGTGTAAAAAATCATAACGCGGTTTGCAAAATTGTATAGAACCTCGCAGTCAAAACCAGATGTGTATTCAGCGTGGAAGTTTACAAAATTCTAGTTAGAAAAAATTCCATAAAATTCCCGAGTCGAAAACAACCGTGTAAAAGAGTTTACACAGGGTTTTGAACAAATTCTGGACGAACCTGAGAGACCAAGAAATTGTTGGAAACTTACCAATTAAAAGCGAGTTCGCAGAGTGGTGCGCGGCTTTTGAAAGAAAGTATCAGCTTACCTGCAACAAAAAGAGACGGGGTTAATATTTCTGGTTTTATGAGAGCCGCGTTAAAAATTCTGAGTAGGGGACCAGTTCCGAGGAGCATTCTTTCTAATAATATTCCGCGGCGCGATAGTCCATGGTCGTGATAAAATCCGCGGTCTAGGCCAGTCGGCATAAATCTCCCGTAAGAGCTAATATTCCGGCAATTTCTATTTCCAACCCTTACGCTGTTTCCGCGGCGTCAACTCAGCGCGGGATAATAAATCACGGGCTGCATCGTCGTATTTCACACTTAAGCCGTCTAATTCCATTTTTTCCTGGCGCGTCCGCCGGCGCGGAGAACGACAAATCAAGGGTGAAGATATCCGGAGGGGTTGTCTGTCAAAGAACGGATCAGGGAGAGGGTGGTTTCTCCTCCGTTCTTTCGCGGGGGCGAAGGCACGAGGATCCCGTAAAATACGAATCCCGAACACGCTGAATGCCTCGTCAAGATGTCGGCCATTCAGATGAGAATTTTCGGCCGTGGGAAGCTTTTAAATTCCCGGCCCTGGAGAGAAACCCTTTCGCTACGGCCGACGGTCTAGCTGCGAGATTCAATCTGAGTAATTTCGGGGGAATTCGTGACACCGGCTCGGATACAAAATGACACAATGACAAATTTTCGCCGGACCGTGAAAAGTCTTTCTTTCGCTTTTCTTGAACGTTGATGGCGGAACCGGGGGGAAACCGAGACCGAACAAATGGAAAGTTACTTGTCTCTTCGGAATTACGTCTTACGTACACCCCGACCGCCCCTTTCGGGGATGTAACTTTCTTGCTGGGAGAGTTCCATCCTGCCCACACGCGACGTCCAGACATCCTTTCTGGAAACGGAGCTGTTCCAGCTCCGAGTTTCTGCGCGGGTTAACAAATTTTTCTGGGCAGTTACGTCGAGAATTTTGCTGTTCTAAATCATACGAATTTTTATATCGATGAGACCGAGGGATTTAAAATGGCACACGCTTTTATTGGGGTGGCAAAAAAATATGACGTTCTCTCGGGACAGTTGGTTCCGAATTTTGCTGTCCTAAATAACACAAATTTTCATATTGAAAAATTCTGTGTCTTTTTTTTTTCAACAAAAATTACATCGACATCTCTAACATTGGTTGGTGAAAAGGTTCTATCGTAACCCGTTGCAATGTTTCAGGAGTTTACTCAGCAAGTGTTGAGCACAGCGTGAGAAGTGAATCGATCGTGATCAGGGGAATGGTGGAAAAATTCTGCATCGCTAAATGCAGTGACGGTGACGTGCTCGGGAAAGGAAGCGTACGTAATGGTTGCAACGATCTAACGGGGCAAGGTGGCTAACGATAATTCGTAGCCGGGCGTCACGTGCCGGCAATATAAATCACCCGTTCTCCTCCTCGAGGCTCAGAACTCGCCCCCACAATTACCTAATACGTCCGCTACGTTATCCCCAGACACCATCGGTGCAAACCAACCCCCCTGCCCCTCGACAAGTCAGCCTTTCGCAGCCCTCGCCGCGCGGCCACTAACTTACGCCCCGACGCCAATAATAGATCCAGACAGGCTTGCGCGTCTGACGAATTCCCCTAAATCACCGTATTTCTCATCGACGAGCACCGACAAGCGAGCTCATCGATGAGACCGGCATGATATTCGTCACGGAATCATTTCCTTGATGGGATATTAAACTCTAGGTTAGGGTGGAACAACAACGAAATTGAGCGGTCTTGTTGGGAATTATTCACTAGGCACACGGGTGGTTCATCTTCCACCTACCCTGCACCCCCTTGCACCCCTAAGTATCAAACTAGTAAATACAATTTTTATTATAGCCCTATTCTGATCTCTTAGAATTTCTTGAAAATTGTCATTCATCCGAAACGTGAAACCACCCCGTACCCCCTTGCACCGTCAGATATTTATTCCAGCCCTAATTTGACCTCTCATAATTGTTTAAAAATTATCCATATTTTGAAATGCGAATCCACCACGTACCCCTTGCACCCCAACGTATCGAGCTACTAGATACAATTTTTATCCGTGCTCTATTTTAATCTTCTACAATTGTTTCGAAATTGTGAATCATTTGAAACGTGAAACCACCCCGTATCCTCTTGCACCCGCAGGTATCGAACTAGCAAATACCATTTTTATTCCAGCCCTATTCCGATCTCCTACAATTGTTCAAAAAGTGTCAATCATTTGCACCCTTGCACCCCCAGGTATCAAACAAGTGAATATCATTTTTATTCCACCCCTATTTCGGTCTCCCACAATTGTTTAAAAAACGTCAGTATAAAATGTGGACCGAATATGTTTGAAGAGCAGCAAAATTTGGAATGTGCCTTTTTATGGCAGTCCATCAACGGCACGCTATTATCCGGAATATTAAAACTTACTGCCTATAAATAATGGCGTCACGCGCAACGGGATAGTGTCGCAAGGCCATCGATAAATTTTAAGGTAATCCCAAGAAGAGCCGTTCCCAGCTTAACCCCATAAAAACCCGTTCAATCCTCATCAGTCCGGACATTCATGTTTTACATAGATAGAATCGTCGTTCGTTTAATGTTCCGTAGGAAAACGGTGCTGTTAGGTCGCCGAAGTAGCGCAACACTGTGTAATCTACCGTTATAGTCACAATTGACGCCATCTTCAAGACCCGATACCGAATGATGCTTCACCGAAACCAGATGGATAGCTACCGCCTAACCGAGACCTAACGCTGGACTGTGCAGCTGGAGTCATGGAATCATGCCACCCCTAGCAGTGACAACCACTGTGCTAAGGGACTCTTTCCCGCGACTTCTGCCACGACCACTTACCCCCGCTACAAATACTACCCTCACGACCAACTGCCAGATAAGTAACCAAGCACACGTAGAACGGGGCCGAGTCTCTCTTTCAGCATTTACTATGCCTGCGATAGATACCCGAGACATTACTTTGCCTGCGCGGCACATAAGGGGATGGCTGGAGTACACTTTCCGGCCGAGAACAACGCCGGTGATGGCCTCAAGTCGCTGCTGCCAGTCCCGCAAATATCCCCCATCGCCTAACATCCCCACCCCGCACCGCAGGCTGTTTCCACCGACTTTTACCGTTTGCAGAATACCTGGCAGGTAGCTGGGATGCGGCTCTCTACCTGGACAGCGTGCATTTCCTAAGAGAGCCTCTAATTAGCGCTGCACCTGAAGCTGCGTCTACCTGCGCGGGCCTTGCCCAGAAAATTTCGCAGAATTTTTCTCTGGAACTCTCTTAGAAAATTCTCCCCGAAAACTCCGCCGCACAGAATTTAGCTCGACGCAGGCCACGATTTGCCACGAGTCGGGAGAAGAAGATTTGAGAAACGAATAACTTTTCCAAAATTGAATCCGAATCGCAAGGTAATACAATAAAATCAAGCTGGAAGCTGGTATTCTTTAATTATCATTTCGTTGAAGACTTCCCATCGCAATTGCGACCAATACCAATTTTTAAAAAATGTTTACGCATCAACTAGCGAAGTTAATCCATCTGAAGTCTCGATTATGAAATTGTTATTCGTTTTTGAAAGTACATCCACTGCAAAGGCGCAAGGATTCTCTGACTGTACCTTGTTGCCGAAGCAAGGAAGGGGGTACAGCTGTATCGGAGCAGGAGCCACGCGATCGTAGAAAATCATGACGCCGGGATCTCACTCGGGACGCACAACACTGTTAGTTAAGCGCGGCAGCGGACAGGCACACGTGCAACGGAAGAAGAAACGCGACGACGGTGTGATTCCGGCAGAAAAATTCGTTGACAGAGAGCGAGGGGCGGCTGGGCTTCATCACGGTCGAGCCGGGACTAAGAACCGAGAAGGTCGAACAGCCGGTCGAATGCGTGCGTCTCGTTTGACCCTCTCGGTCCCCCTCTACGGTGTTACGGCTAATTGTTTACCTTCGGGCGCGTTTCGCAAGGAACGGGGACCGGCCGGTGCAGCACGTTTCCGCAGCCCTGACCTTCGGCACACGTGCACGATCGTACATTTTTCTCGCTGAGATTAGGCCCGTGCGGTGCGACACGAGTTAGAAGCATTTTCGTTGAACTCGTTCAATCAGCGACGAGAAACGCGCGCGTTCCATTCGAAGCTCCGGGAAAGTGGGCCATTATGAGAAATACATTTAAATCTCCGGTGATCTGAAAACATTTTTAATCCGGCATATAAAAATAAACGGCGAGCAAACAGAAAGCTTTTATCTCGAATTTCGCTCGACTGCGGGTGTCAACAGAGAAATCACTATTCATGCGTGTACGCAGGCTGGAGTGTCAGCGTGCTAGGACAAGAGAGACTTCTATGCTCGTTTGTCGCCATCGCTGTCGAACGCCACCCTTTTCTTTCGCCTCCTTTCGCGCGCATAACTGCATATCGTAGCTACATCTCAGCCCTGGGAGAGCCTCCAGGCACGTCTTCACAATACTGCATTACTATACCACCCCATTTACACCCCTTCCTTTTCTTTCGCGTTCCCCCCCGTTCTGTCTCGGCAACCAGCCTCCAGCCAGGGGAATTGCTGTTGAAGGTTCGAGGCGAGACGCAAGATGGAAGGCGATCCTCAAAAATGAGATCGAAAGTAGGCTCGCGACGCGAATAAAACGAGAGGAGAGAAACAGGATTCGCACGCGGCGTTCACCTTCTCCCTCTCTCTCTCTCTCTCTCTCTTCTTTTCTCTCTGTGCTGGTCCTCCTCTCCCTTTTTTTCGTCCGCTTCTACCCCGTCGAAACAAAAGGAATGGAAAACTGGGAAGTAACGCGACGAGTTCCTTTCGTCGGAATGCTGTTACACCGGGAATTTAGGTCGCGTGATTCTTTTCTCTCCTGTTTTAACCCCTCGGATACTCGCGGGGATTGAAATTGCGATCGTCGTGAGGTTCTCTCCTCGAGCAAACTGAAATTGATGCGTCTCCTTCATTCCCCGCTGCTACCCCCGCTCGTCCTTCACTCTCTCTCTCTCTCCACGATTCTTAAATGATACCACGGATTTACAGAATATCGCGGAGGATTCGACTGACCGACTCCTCGAACCGCCCACGTTCCAAAGATTTATTTTAACGACCGTTTTAATTCCGCAATCGTGCCTCTGCTGCGTCTTTCCAGCGCGGAACCCATCTCCGCACATTTCTGTCCTCCGTTTCTCTTAAGTGTGCAATCAAATGCGCAGGGTTTATAAAATATTCCGACGCGTTTCGTATCATAAATATGCCTCGCAATTTATGACTCGGCGAACAAGGCCGAGGAGAAACTCTTTCATCTGTTGGACCTGGGCTAGGTGGTCAGGTTTCTTCAAAAGACTGTCAGAAGATTTTCCAACGCTTTGTTCTAAGTCTAAACAAAGGGAGTGTTTTTTCTGCGCTAATTCGCCGTGGCTAATGATTTAAGTGGAGGCTCGGGAAAACCTAACGTAACTCGACTTAAACTTCTTTTGTCCCCGTGAAACCCTGCAATTTATTCCACACCCTTTCGGCTCCGATCATCGCGCGAGATTCGTCTCGATTCTTACGATTTACCGTCACGTTCCCCGGCTAAAGCCGTACTCTCTCCCGGTGCACTCGATTAATTCTCAATCGAATCCCGGACGAGCAATCAGGACACTCGAGCAACGATGTTATCAATTACTTTATCCGAGGTGTTGCTAACTCGGGACGAACAGCCTTTGAGCGGAAGAATACAAAGAAGAGGAGTAACAATTACTTAATTGAATCGAACCCTTGTAATGCTTTGTCGGGCACGATTCTATCGGGGAGTTGTCGGACAATGTTTTACCGGGCGGAGTCCCGTAAAAATTGATGTACACGACAGCGAAAAAAAGAAAACAATACTCCCGATCGATATGCGCGGGAGCAAATCGTCAAAGTGATCACGAAATATCGTCGCTGTAAAAATTCAAAGTCTAGCGATCTCGGGCCCCACAGCATGGCTGTCTAATCAAATTCCGCGACGATAAAACCGAAAATTCCGGATCCCCAGTGTCCGAGTTGTTTCGCGAGCTTATAAAAAATGAAATCGACACTTCGGGAACGGAATCGAACCGGCAGCGAGTCGGCCACTGTGCATCAGCGGCTCGCTGACGAGGAGAGAGAGAGAGAGAGGGACAGAGAGTGCTCGTAAACTTGGAGCACGACGGTGAAGGAGTATCGGAAAACCGGAACGGAAATATTCGTCGGTGAATTAGGGCGACCTTGTTATAGGCGGCGAAACCGATAAACAGACTATTACTGTTCCTAAATGTGGGCAAATTACGACAACCCTTAATGTATCGTGGCAACCGAAATTGATACGCCCGTGTGCACAGGGTGCACTCCCTGTAATATATGGAAACAACTGCGGCTCCTGTATCGACGTTGCCACTTGAACTTTCGATAAAACCGCGCGAGAACTCGTCCCGGTGGATTCAGACCGCGTGGCAGGCTTTTTTCAATCACTGTTAGGCTGTTAGGCGTTTCTTTGACTATTCTGCACTGAGATTTTTGGCTTTTGTATATATATAAAAAATGGGACCACTTGTAACAGTGTCCAGACCTGGCTTTTAGAATTGGGGCACTGTTTACTATATAAAGCGTACAAAAATTTATATATATATTACTATATTTATGTCTGTTACTTATGAAAGTAAAATACTAGTGACGTATTATTCGGTAAATGTGAAGAATGACAATATAAAGTTATTTTATGTATGCAAGTCACATGAATGATTATTTTAACTTGTTAACGAAGTCTCCACACATCGGCTAGCTAGATCGTTGGATGATCATGCAGTTAGTTGGCTAGGTTGTTGTATGACCACGCTGTTCCGATTCCTAGATTGCTGGATAGCCAAACTGTTAGATCTCCGCAGGGTTCGATTGCCGTCTGCAGTTTTAAGGATTCTCTGGACCCGATCAATAGCCTAATAAATCGCCAGCATTAGGCTACCTGGCTACCCGGGTTCCACAATAGCTGCCCAGGGACATGTTCCACAGTTACCGACTTAAATCTGTAAGTTACAGCGGGATGCTTATGATTTATCGCGGCGAGATAACTCCAGCCTCTGGGTTGTTAAGTAATTTACCAAGAAGCATTATCACGCCTTCTAAATCATTGCCAGTCAGGTCGATTCTTAAACATTTTCCCCTGGACTATAAACGCAGCGCTTAAAAATATGTTGTTGCACGCAGGGGCGTCGATACGTTGTTAGGAACAATTTGAAAAATCGCTACAGCGGGAACTTCATCGAGCGAGACGTACTCCTCGTTTTTAATGGAACTCCGCAGTCTATGGGACAGCGTGAAGTAATCGAATGGTCATTAGGATCTTGCTGATCGGTTTCGAGAGGAACTTGTCGGGCACAATGACGCGGCATGTTAAATTCTAGAACGATGAGGGAGAGAGTCTTTTGAATCCGAATGAAAGGAAACGGGTTTTTCCTCGGGATGACTGTTCAACAATACCGCGCAACAATACCCATGAATCACGCTTCTGTTGGGGATCGATCGTAATTTGCGATGAACAGAAGTTAACTGCATTAAACGGCTTCTTGCGCAACTCGCTATTTCTCTCATCAGCCGTGGGAGTATCGTATTCAACCGTTCATCCGCAGAAGAAACGCAAACAGATCGTCGGCAAACGCGGTGGAAAAACACCCCTCGACGATCTTTATGCTCGCTTCTTGCGCGTGTGCTCTAATTAGCGATGCACTTAGCAACAAGACGCAGAAAAAACATTATCCCTTTCCGCGACGCCGCCAAGGACTTCTTCTTCTTCTTCTCCTCCATCCTCTCGGAAACGACTCGACACCGACACAGACGCCCGTAAATACTTGATATGCAAATCAATCGACCGAAACTTCGCCGGTGAAACCAACATGAAGCCCCGAAACACCTAAATTCATCGCCGGCATAAATCTTTCCAGCAACGGTGCATCGAAGCATCCTGTTGAGAGCCAACGACCGTTCCCCTAACTTCCCGAGCGTGACGCGAGGCACTGTTTGTCGTGAAAAGACGCGGCGAATCATCGGACACGTAGATTGTAAATACTACCTCGTCCGTCGGGTCGATTAGGCTAATGGGGTTACCCAGAAAAATTTTATTGGACGCTCCACACTGGCGAACTTGGTTTTCTCGGACGAGCTGATCAAACTCTCGGCTCCATAAAAAGATGTTCATCGGTCAGGGGTGATAAGGTTAGGGTATTTTCTAAGCTGAGGCTAGCAAACTGGGACCAGACGTTCTGTAGGGCTAGCGATTTGAATTTGGTCATCATCTGGGGCCAGCAGGTTGGGTTAGACTTGTATCTAGGGCTAGCAAGTTGGGTCCTGTCTCTAACTGGGGCTAGCAAACTGTGTCTACATTTCTAGGTAAGGCCAGCAGTGTGGGGGGCCTTGCGTTCCACTGGGGCTAGCAAAACGGGCCATTCGCTAGGGCTAGCAAAACGGGTCATTCGTTAGGGCTAGAAAAATGGGCCATTCGTTAGGGCTAGCAAAATGGGTCATTCGTTAGGGCTAGCAAAATGGGTCATTCGTTAGGGCTAGAAAAATGGGGCGTTCACTAGAGCTAGCAAAATGGGCCATTAACAAGTGCTGGCAAGATGGTCGTAGTCTCCAGCTAAGGCTAGCAAATTGGGCCTATCGCGAACTAAAATATGAACCTCCCACGATCAGGTTCAGTACCATCGGGTCAGGATTGAAATGCAACAGGCCTCGCGTCAAGGGTCGTTCCCAAAGAGGCGGGTCTCTGTTATATCTAAATATGTAGTCAGGGGAATCGAATGAGCGAAAGGCACACGAGAAAACAGGTTGAGCGGATTTGAGCACGCCTCGCGGGAAGGGAGAGGGGGCACGATGTCAGGGATTTACCATAACGCAATGGAGCAGCTCGACAGACCGGGGTGGCAAGACAGGTGTGCCTAACGCAATTCCCGGTTCAACGGGATACCGGCGGCGCAGCAGAAGGGCAGAAAATGATGTTCGAAGCTCTCGGATGGTCTGGGGGAGAGATCGCGCGATCGAGCGGAAAGCCCGAGTTTGTTCAGGATTCTCCCGATCGGCAGACGCGCGTCTCCGTGAACGAGAGATACCTCTCTCTCTCTCTCTGGTTCTCTCCGTCTCTCGACACCTGTCGATCGTTGGGGATTAAAGAGGACGCGGAGGTAGACGCGGCAGGATTTAGAGCATCTTAGCTCGCCCGCAAACCTTTGCAAACAAGCCACTGACAGCGGAGGAGAGGGTGAAAAAGAAAGAGAGAGAGAGAGAGAGAGAGAGATAGAGATGAAGATGGAAGAAGGGAAATGGGGACGCAGGGGTAGCGAAAGGTTCACACCCCAAGGTCGGACGGTTTCGGTAGGAAACTCCCTCCTGTTTACATGGCAAACGTTGGAAGTGATTCATCGTGGCTCGTTGCAGCTAAATCTGTTCCTGATTCACAGCGAGGCGCATCCATCCAACGGGAAACCGGCTCCGCTCGGCTCGGCTCGACTCGCTTGCTCGCGCATTCCCCGAGAACTCTCGTTACGAGACAGGTCGTTACCTCAGGGAATCTCCGCGAAAGCTTTGTCCTCGCCCGCTTCTTCCGTCGGTTCGAGCAAAACGCCCGAGACGCCGGAACGTGCCCGGTTAACGTATCTGTCTCGTAGCCCCGCGCACCACCCCGCGCACCGCCGCCTCCACCGTCGCGGAAATGTCGTCGGAAAGACGGACCCAAGCTATTTCGGACGAATCGATCCGCGGACACGTCGACCAACGGCGAGAGAACCGTGGTCGCTGAAGTCTCGCCCCCCGGGGTTATTAGGAGACCGTAAGCAATCGTCAAATGGAATATTAAATCAGCCGACACCCACACCACCTGCTGCCACGACCAGTCAGACAATTACAACGTAAAAGCTGCCGTACTTAGAGGCTCCCGACAAATGGCGAGGGGAATTGCGCCCTCGCTAATTTATGCGACAGCCGAGCCGATATTCGCGGGAACTCGGGAAATATCGGTGTACACTCGATCTTGTGACACCGTTGCGATAGAACACGAAAATTACGTGTATTCCGTGCAGAAAGTTCTACCGGCCCGCATCGATACCGATTATTGCGTGCGGAATCCGCCAAGCGACACCCTTCTCGGACAATCGTTCGCTGCGATAAGAAGTTGGCCAACTTGTTGACAACAGAGATTAGCGCGGTATTTATTGGTAGCGTGATCTATTCCATGTTGAAGGGTGCTGGTTCGAAAATACTACACGATTGGCTGGGCTACCTCAGATTTTATCCGAGGATTTATCAGAAGTAGGATCTAAGAGGGTTTTTCTTTGATCGTTTCAGGGGGTGTCGTCGGGAAGACTGATTAGTGTGTAATTGATTAAATTGTGTGACTTATGACGAGGTCTGGAGGTGGAGAAGGCCTCGGTTAGCCTTTAGGGTCTTTTTCGAGACTGGAGGGATAATCGTTGTAGAAATATTGACAGAGTACATGAGCCAGCTAGCGAACTTTCTTGTAGACCCGAGTCTGCCAAGGGACTAGCCAAGTACGTGAACTTTGAGGGTTTCCTTGATTACGGGACCTGGTGAAGAAGGTCCAAGTGATTTCCTGGATCGAGTTCATCGAGAGACCTGGCCCAGAACATGACGCGGGGGGGGGGGGGGGAATTGGTTCGAAGCTGACAGTGACAGGTAAACACATAGACAGACAGTGACGATCATCTCGACTCACCATGGTGTCTTTGATGTGCTCGACCGGTTGCAGGAGGACCGTGGCGCCGATAGGCCGATGATGGTGTTGTTGCTGTTGATGATGGTGATGGTGGTGTTGCTGTTGTTGCTGCTGGTGGTGGTGTTGGTGGTGGTGCGGGTTGCAGTTGGCGACGTTGGATGTGCAGTTGCAGCTGCAGGCGAGATTGCAGGCCTGCTGACCGCCGAATAGGTGTCCAACGAGGCCGGCGGGTGTGATCGCTGCTGCCGCCGCGTTGTTAATACTGTTCAGCAGGGGCGGAGGCAGGGACACCGCACCACCCGGGACGAACGGGTACGAATGAAAATACGTGGTGATGGAGGAGCGTGGCCCTTCGGTGCCGATCGTATCCGCTAGCCAAGACTTGCCCGTCGCCGTTGGTTGAAGGAAAAACCCGCGATGATGATGATGGCTACCGGTCGTCTGCACCGATTGCACGCTCCAGAAGAGCCTGGCGCGTTCCTGCGCGCTCCAAGCACGTTCCAAGGACGCCTGATAGCGTGCTTCCGTCTTGCTCGGTCGGCTTAACTCGCACGACGGCCACCACAGTTTGGCTGATTGTCGCCCCACCGTTTCTCTCGTCAGCAAACGATTCTTCTTCGTCTCCTTCGATCCCGACGAGATCGAACGCTCGGCCGATCCTAACAGCCTCGAACTGCTGCTTCACGCAGGCTCTCCTTTTTCTTTCCTTCTATTTCTCTAGCCTCGTACGATCCTCTCCGAAACGTCGTTCGGACGAGAGAAGAGGAACCTTGTTTTCTTTCTCTAACCCTTACTATAATAATTTACTTGCTTACGAGATACACACATACGGAGTTCTATCGACTATACCTTATAACGTTACTACACTCTTTCAGACACACGCAGACCCACGCACGCACGCAGAAGAGACTGAAGACGGTGTGTGGTTAATCCTAAACGAGCGTTGGTGCACGCCGAGCCGGTACAAAGTGATGATTGTCAGTACGTGAGCGAATAGTAGAGGGGTGGTGGTGGCGGTACGTGTGTTTTGTGCGCGTCACGGCCACGCAAGGTGCAAAGTGCGAGAAGAGGGACAGTGTGTAACACGCAGAAATGTGTATGTCGAGGTGTTTGGTTTTCTGTTCTTTCTTTTTTTTTTTTCTTTGCCTTATGGGGGACACTGCGGGAAAGGGTTGGAGTCTAGCGAAGACGCTCGCTCGCTCGCTCGTACGTTAATTGAAACGTCGTAGGTACGTTGAGATATTAAACTTGATTTTTTTTTCGTTTGTTTCTAATAATTCTCTCCACTCTCTCTCTCTCTCTATCTCTCTCCACCTCTCTTTCTCTCTGTGTATCTCTCTCTCTCACTCTTTCTCTCTCTCTCTCTAGTTCACCCTTGGATCGAGACAAGTTTTGAAAATTGCGCCGCGATCAGGGAGAGAAAAATTACGAAATACCGCTATACCGAGAGACTAGCTTTCGAAAATGATTGTCACGAAGATTGACAAGAGAACGCCCCTGTGGGTCAGGGGCGGAACGGGGAAGAAACGATCCCGGGGCCCCCACGACTATGTCTCAGTATGAGAGTGTTCACCTGATCTCATTCAGAGTGGCGCCCGGTCGATCGGATATGTGCGAGGGTGTGTATACATATAAACGTATGTATAGAAGTGTAAATATATATATAATATGTCGTATGTAAATATATATATTATTTATATATATATTTATGTAGAGGTATATATACATATATAATAATATCTATGACGTAGGTATAGACCGTGTAAACACACACGTAGACGTTTCGGTACAGAGAGGCGGCTGTAGATCACAATGAAGACACACACGAAACTGCAGATTTTTTCCCTTGACTTTTATTTTACTTTTATTATTATTATTATTATTATTATTATTACCTCAGAAGGGGCTTAGGTGTGAAGGAAAAAATCTTTCTTCTACAGTAAAATCCTTTCACTCTCTCTCTTTTACTCTGACTAGCTCTCTTATTCTCTCTTATTCTCTCTCTCGTTCTCTCGTTTCCCCGATCACGACCGACCCTACTACTGTGCTTGATTGTCTTGACGCGATTCTCTTTAATTGCGATCAGTCGCTCATGATATTTCACGACCTTCTCTTTTTTTTTCGCTTATATACTTACGAACGAGCCTATGATACTTAGTTAATAATTATCTAAATACATCGGGGGGGTTTTTTTCGGGCGAGTCTTTTTTTTATCTAGGATCTCCTGTCTCTCTTTCTCTCGTTCTTTCTCTCTTCGTCCGAACGACAAGTTCTCTCTCTCTCTCTCCCTCGCGGGCCCTGAGAAGAGCGCGGCCAGCCGCGCGACAAAAATATAATATAAATCTCTGGGACTCTCGGATCGGCCTCGCGTCTTCACTCGGCGAGAGACTGTACTTCCGGTTCTTGGGCTTTAAGATCCTCCTGCGTTCTCTCTCGATTCCCCTTTCTCTCTCTCCACTCTCTTACTTTCTCTCTCCGATGATACAACTTTATCGTAGCACAACGTCGACGACGACGACGACGACGATGACGACGACGGTGGCCTTGAACCCGTGACGAGTTCAGGGTGGCAAGCTGGTTCCTCTCACTGCTCTCTGCGAGGACAGTGGCTCGTAACACACACAGACACACACACGGGCATCGGGAGGATGACCGTATAAGCGAGCGCGCGCGCGATTATCAGAGAGAGAGATCTATCTCTCGGATGGTACCGTGCGTGCGCGGCACTGTATCAACGTGAGAGAGATATTGGGGGGAAAAAACCAGTACTGTTGCTTCCGATGTTAGAGGCTCGTCGAGTTGCCGGCGCGGACTTCCGGGAGAGAGAAGACGCGCGTGTCACGGTGTGCCGCACACGGGTGTTAACGCGAGAGGTGCGCGCGTGTACGCGTGTATCTGTGTGTACGTTTCGAATATCACGTGGTTCGGTGTTCGTCCCGGTTTAGCGAGAACGCGTGTGTGTTCACACCTTCGTCGGAGAACTATTTAGACAGTCTCCTCTTGCAGCGGATTGTGTGTCGCCCCGTGGAGTCTGTCAGGGTTGGACGACAACGAAGAAGACGACGACGACGACGGCGACGATGACGACGACAGGCGAGAGGCGGGCAGAGCGGGTAGCAGCACGCGCGCGTGGGGCCCACCACAGACAGAGAACGGGTACAGGTAAACAGAGAGTGCGGCGGAATTGGACTACGGGCGATCGACGGCTCTCTGGTGTGTCCGGATACCGGCGAGACACAGAGGGACAAAAGAATCAAGAAAACGGGGGTCGAACAGAGAGACAGACGATAGAGAGGGGAGGAATGTCGGAGAAGCAAAACAGAGAGAAGAGAGAGAGAGAGAGAAAAAGAAAGAGAGAGCGAGTATGGTCTGTCTGTGTGCACGTGTGTGCCGGTACTGTGTGAAGTGGCTCGCGGAGGACCCCCAAGACAGGACTGGAAAGAGAGAAGGAGTGTACGTGTTCGTGTGTGTGCGTGTGGGTGTGTGTGTGTGTGTGTGGATGTGCGGGAGAGAGAGAGAAAGGCGGAGAGAGAGTGTGTGTGTGTGTACGTGAGAGAGTAACTCGGAGGTGGGAACGATTAAAGAGCGTCCTACTCGATCGCCCAGCTTGACACAACTGAGGAGCGTCTCTCTCGCGGCGCCCGCGTAGGCCTCCACCGCCACCGTCGTCGCCGCAGCCGGGTCGTGTCGCGGCGTATACGCGGCTTTCAAACGCTACCCCCTGCTCCTCACACCCCGGCGTGCCGTACATCGCCAATCCGGAGCGAGACTCAACCCGACGACTCGCGAATCTGCACGAGCCCCGTCGAGTCTGCGCGCTCCAGGGACACCGCGAAACGCGGCTACGCTGCTGGTGCTGCTGCTGCTGCTGCTGCTGTTGATGCTGCTACCGCCTCGCGATACCCTCTCTGCCTCTCTTTCCTCTCTTCCTCGCTCACCAACCCCCATCCCTGCTCCCCTGGCCGCCCAACCACCCCAACCACTCGCGAGACCGTGTTGGGGGATCGTGTCTTTACTAACCCTGTTTCGTTCGGCTTCACCTCTTTCGCGAGTCTTATTCGCGCTCCCCCGCGAAGCTTTCTCCCTTTAACGAGCGACCGCCACTCTAGTCTTGATTTCGGCGATCCCCCGGTTATTCTGGACTGCAGAGTTTTTCAGGCCGGAGCTTTAGCTGTTTCACTAGGCTCCAGCTGGGTCTAGAGCAGACTGAGACTTGGCTCGTCTGGGACAAATTCAGTCAGTGCAGAGCCGAGGGGATCCAGAGCAGTCCGAGTGTGTGTCAAACGAGTCGATGTCCCCTGAAATTGATCCCAGCTTCCTCCATGCTTAACAAATTTCAGAATCCGGAACTGGATATAGCAAGCTTAGAATTCTTTCCTGAGAAAGAGGCCCATGGCTCGGTAGGGTCCATCTTGACCGATCCCAGGCACACTAGATTTCGTCTGGCTCGGCAATCACGTCGATACTACTGTACCAGCAATTCCTAATCGAGCAATCGGGAGAACGCCGGGAAGAACGCGCGCGCGCTACGTGTGTCCGAGGGATGCAACGTGCTCGCGAGAAAGAGAGGGAGCAAGCGTGATCACGTCGATCTCGAAGCGGGAACAAAAACGACGGAAAACTCTCGCGCAGCAGAAGGACCTTCGATGGGTTCTTCAGGACTGATTGTTCAGAAACGGTCGTCGTTGATCAGGATCGATTGCACAATGAACCGATTCACCCTCGACGGAGTCGAGGACGCTCGAACAACTGGCTCCCTCGAAAGTGGTAACCTGATTACCCGGAGAGTCGATGATTGGATGAATGAATAACGAGGTGCACGGGGCGTAGTAGTTTTCGTAGAAAAAAAAAAAAAAGGAGACCCTTTCGTCGTTGCGCGAGGATACAAAGGGTGCGCGACGTTCTTAACGCACTTAAATGGTGATTAAGGGATCAGGAGTACCCTAATCTTCCCTGTTGAATCTGCGAACGCTGACATTCGTCTCTTGCCACTTGACCGAGTCTGCGACTTAATTTTTCTGGAGGTTCGTGCTGAGTATAAATTCGATCCGGACCAGGTCCCTCGGTTGAGCACAGTGCCAACAATGTAGGCGTATTAACATTGTAGAGATCTTGAACGACCTTCGACGTTAATTGCCTCGCGCCGCTTCAAATTTTCACTCCCCGCTCGGTAAAGGCGGGGTTCAAAGTCGGTTTTGGAAAGCAGAAGCGAAAGTGAGGTGAAGTAACGTTTGAACATTATCACGCGGCACGTCTTGATCGGTGGAGCGAGTCCGTTAATTACTGTAAAATGCGCGAGTGGGAAATGAAATAATTACAGGCGTCGCGGCTCCTCGAGATTATACTGGTCTCTAATTACAGTGAAACAGAAAACTACGAGGATGCTCAACTCGCATGCGACTTTTTGCCGTGTGTCTGGCGTTCTCGACGACGAAACCGAAAGTGTACGAGTGCTGAAGCGCGATCGTGCTATCGTTCACAGCACACCGTGCGTTCCGATAATAAATACCAGGAGACAGTGCCGATTCTTCGGAGCAGAGATTTAACGAAACTGTTGCGTTGTCTATCTCTCGTAGATGAGCATTGCAGACGACCAGATTTCGTTTGTTTTTCAGTTATGGCGCCGGGGCGAAAGCGACGGCTTCAAGGGGAATTTAATTAACTTACCGGGACGGGGTCGCGTGCCAAAGGAAACGGAGTCAAAGAGACCGGAAATCTTACCTGAAACAGAAATTAATAGACGATTCTAAATACAGCAAAAGACAATGGCGCAGAAACGCGCGCTCCGGTTGAAGAGAAATATGAATGAGCTCGGGGTCTGAAAGAGCGGTGAACGAGAGAGCACCGTCCACAACGACAACGCAGAGCTCGTTTTCGAAATCCGCGGGACACGATCCGGTGTCTCGCTGCGACAAAATCGTTTCCACGCCGGTTTTAATAATCCGGAATGAATGGTCGACGGGAGAACAAACAGTATACGCGCAAGTCGGAATGAATTCCGACGGACTCGGTAAGAAGCTAATAAAGCGGGCACACGGTCGAATTAGCGCCGAGCACCGCGGAAAACGGGTTCCGTTCCGCGGGAGGGGCGAAACGCAAACGAAATCGCGAGACGCTACCAGGGATCGTTAATCCGGTCTTGCCGACGACTTAATACGTTGGGCAAACCATTTCGTACGCGGGGGCTGTAGCATCATCCAACCGCCCATCCCTCCTCCTCTATTCGCTCTGAGAACCCCCACCCCCCACATTGCTCCTGAGAATCGACCCTAAGTCCCGGAGAAATTACTCCGGGGTAAGCAGTATGCAGATCGCGAAATCGCGACATACGTTAAGGATTAACTTCGAGCTGGCAGCGGGTGGCGAACTGCCGCGGCTAAATAGGATCTATGAAATCGGGGATCGGAATGCCGCAGGAGGCTCCGCTTCGTGCACCACTCGAATTTTTATAATTGCTATGATCCCTCCAAAATTGTCACTGTGGCCTCGCCACGTTCGTTTCTATCGGATCTCTGGATCTATTTATATACCGGGTGGGGCACTATAAACAGGTCACCCGAATAACTCGCTTGGTTTTGAAGGTAGAAGAAAGTGAATGAGGTATTTTTTAATACAATCGATGCAAAAAAAGTACTAACCTATGTATGTCGAAAAGTTAGTAGTGCAGGAGATATTTCAGTTTAAATAACTCCGAAACGCCATTACTGTCGTACTAAGACGTCAGTGTAGTAGTGGTGTTTTAGAGTTATTTAAATTGGATCCTGGGAATGTGATCCAAAAGATGAGGAAAATTAAACAGACGACCCTTCAGGATTAGAACCTTTGTGGTTAGGACCTGTAGAATTAAAAGTCTCGGGTTAGGCCTCTGGAATTGGCACCCTTAGAGTTGGTTCTTGGTTCCGAGGGGAAAATCAGGCCCCAAACGGTAGCAAAACGGTCTGCTGAAGTAAGAATGCAACAGAGCTCCGGGCATGATCGATTTTGTCGTCG
Source organism: Lasioglossum malachurum (assembly GCA_028455605.1). Lineage (NCBI taxonomy): Eukaryota > Metazoa > Arthropoda > Insecta > Hymenoptera > Halictidae > Lasioglossum > Lasioglossum malachurum. Next base: position 4,098,130 of record CM052315.1, read on the forward strand.
GTTTCGCGAACGCCAGTCATCGGCGTGGAATTGTGTAACAGCGATTTGTCCGCGTTTAGCGGCGTCGTTATCGTGGCATCGGCCGTGCATAATTCTGTTTGAACGAATCATTATTGCGGTCATCCATATATACGTGCCGGTAAATCCATTTACAGTCCAGCTGTCGATTGTTCCACGCGCTAAATTACGGGGGATGATTGATGTCGAGCCACGACCCACCGCCGCGCCGGCGAAAGATAAGCCGAAATAAAACGTTCGAACCACCAAGAAATTTCGCCAATCGAAAAGTCAATCAACCGCTCGCGAATACAGAGCGACGTGTTTGTGCGCGAACAACCAGATAATTAATATATCTTTCACGTCGTTCGAGAAGTCTGTCGGCCAGAGAAAAAGATTAGGCGGGTCCGTCCGTCGCCTGTCCTCACGCGACGTGTTTCAGGTTGTCGCCCTTCGTTCTCGCGAAGATTTCTTCGCGATTCCTGGGCGATTCGTATCGCCGACGGTCACGCGATCCGTAGAACTCAGAAATCCTGATTCGCGGCTACCTGGCCGACGAAAGATCACCGCCGCCGCCGCCGCGGGAACCGTGACGTTAGGGAGGGGAAAAAAGTTTGACGGAAACACGATAAAAACCGAGCCCGCAATTCCGTCGCGATATGATGGATGGGATCGCCACGCGACGGGATTGAGCCCTCGTTTGGCATTGTTAATTCGTAACGCGGCCACGATAAACCGTTTCGCGGCTCCGATGTCTGGTGATTTGTCAAACCGAACGGACCAAAGTGATTAACCGTCCGAGGAAATAATTAGGGACGTGCGCCCCCGCCCGTTTCTTCGAACAACGGACATTGGACTGAACCCCGCTTGCCGCGTGTTAAACAGTCAAACTCGTGACGAAGATTTGAACGAAGTCTAACAAACATGAACGTTACGCGCTTCCTTTCGCGGATTAGATGAAGCTTTGTAATCAATAGACTGCGGATTTTATGCATTTATGACAAAAACGGGTAGGGTAACTGCACCAGTGAATAAACGGGCACCAGTAAACGAACGCTTTCGTATATTTCAACAGATTTTAAGCAAATTACTAGAATGTAGTGTTCATTGACTGGTATTTGCCCCACCTGTCCCGACAGCTAATTGCTCTTACCTTCGCGTGACACCGCTGCTCTAATTTGGAATGGTGACTTGGGCCACGGTGTGCGTTTGTCCGAAATGTTTCAATGACAAATAAAGGATCCGCACGCGTCCAGAAAACGGTATACCCTGTTCAGTTTCCAAGTAGAGAGAGAGAGAGAGGCGACTACCCCGAAAATCATCGACCCGTGAACCCCTCGGAGGACAAGGTGAGCAGATTCCCCTGGATTTCAGTTACGTCTAGCAAGCGGCAGTTAGGTTGCCGTGGGTAATAGGGCTTGATGCATGGCTCCCAGGATGCGCCTCCCTCTTCTTCGTACTCTCACCCCTCGATTTGCCATTCGTCCTCCGGCAAAAGCAACCCCTCCGTCTTTCCCGAACTCCCTTCCTCGGACTCGGTCTTTATTTATTTAAAGCCCGTCACCGGGTTGGCTGCGGCCGGTCGCGCGGTATCCCCGATGGGAATCGGCTCTGTTCGGAAACACATCGCTTGTCTATGTGTGTGGACGCGTTCGTACGTGTTCTCCGGCGCGGGTGTGCGCGCGGCCGTATCGAATGCTCGATTGGCCTGACCGACTCCTCGTTTTCCGAACGGTTGGCCGGCGTTTTCTACGGCTCGCGCGATTTTCCATCGTCAACCGGACTCCCAGCAGACCGATTACACCTACGCTCTCTTCTCCCAAGCTATTCCCACCACCACCCCCGCGGAACCCCCCGCAGCTCCCACTTGACCGGACTGCGAAATCCTTCGAGAAAGTAAAAGCTGCACCGTTGTGTTTCGCGAACGAGACTGCACGGCGATCGAGAAATCTCGGGAAATGTTTATTCCGCCGCACGCTCATCCCCTGACCAGTATGTATACCGGAGAGATGTTTCTAATACAATTTGCATGTGAAGTCGGTCCCAATAAAATCTTAAGGAACACAGTCACCGGGAAATTCGCGGACTCGTTAATTGCGCGGGCGAACGCTTCATTCTGCCTAGTAATTGATTCTTTTCCCGGTCGGGGTATCGACCGGCCCTCGAGGCGACGAATCAATTTCGCCGCTGACGCGTTCCTTAACCTCGCGAAAATTAAGCAAACTGCCGCCCGCGCGCGTTCCCTCGTCCTCCATTAATCTCAGTCGGCGTTCGCTCGCGTTTATTTGGTCACTGTTTACGAGTTCCTTAAGCGCTCGGTGCCCCGGCATGCCTGACGGCCGACGATCCTCGTTACCTCTTCGAAGACCGACGCGCGATTGTGAGAGCCAACGATGATACACCGGCTTCCGCGAATCCAGAGACGCATTCTCGAGTCACTTCTCGGAGAGCGGGGATAAATTTAACGATCCCTTCCCTCAAAACGGAGTATCGCTTAATTTTTCCATTTTGTTGCCGGCACGCGTTGCATTCTGCGTTACGAGTCCCGACAGCTCCTGCAGTTCCGGGGCGCATTTACCTTCGCCGTTCTCGAGGAAACAACCCACCCCCTTCGGGAAAATATTGTTACTGAGAAGAATTATGGCCGCGAGCAAAGAGCGAAGCCACCGGCAACCGTTTTCGGCGTTTAACCCGGCAAACAATCTTCTTCCGAGGCGACCGGCTTCCGGAACAGCCGGAATCTATTTGCTCTCGCCGGCTACAAATCACCAGTTTTCGATCCTCACTAATCCTTGGGACTTGCCCGAGGCTTGTCCAGGAAACAGATTCCCGCTTCGAGACGCGGCCATGAATTTTCTTTCTTGTTATGGATGCTCCGAAGACCTGTAACTCTTCCGCAGTGGATTACCTCTCTTGTTCCTGAATGCTTTCTTGCCGATTTCGCAGCGATCCGAGGACTAACTACGACGAGGGCCTCAATCAGGACTAGCCTCAATGAGGTCCGGCTTAATTGGATCTCATTTCAATGAGGACTAGCTCGATGGGCCTGAAATCAACGAGGCCTAACCACAATGAAAGAAACAACGTCTAATAAATATGGATGCTATTAATTTCCTTTAAATCGAAATAAAATTCTATTTTGGTTTCGTTAATTTACAGCTATTGGAAAACATATAGCCGTACAATGGATATAAAGCTTCTCCTTTTTTAGGAAATTAAAAATCACAAAAAAAGGCGAGCTGTTAATGGAGCCCAGCTTGAATGAGGTCTGAGTAAATGGGACCTAATTTCAAGGAGGTCTAACTGAATAGGACTTCATGGGACTTCTAACTTCACCGAGGTCTGACTCAACGTCTATCTGTCGGACCTCAGTCAAGTTAGGTCCCATTAGTATCTGCTTGCCCCATTTAACTTTCCCACTAAAGTACAATCTAAAAGAGCATCATAATTATAACCCCACGCGGATCCTCGCCAGGTCCGCGCATATTTGAAAGCAAAGAAAAAGGCGCCCTGAAGAATCGACGCCGGTCCAAGAGGGAACGAGGCATTCGCGACTGCCGCAGAAGAAAACGACCAGTGTTCGAGCTATTTCGATAGGCAAGACCGGCAACTTAATTCTTCCGGCGCTGCCTTTTGTCAACTACAGTTTTCCGACGGGGCGGGCGTCGGCGTCGGTAGCGCGTCGCCGTTACGATATTAAATACACCGAATTCTTCGTCGTCGTGATTTAGCATCGCGTCGCATTCTTCTTTTGCTTCGAGGAAATATCACTCGGGTGGCGGAACGCGCAGAATTCGCAGCTGGTAATGAAGTCCCCTAACTCGCACAGCTCCGAAGACACGAGCCAGTGATTTCGGAAAGGGAATGCGCGCTACCGGAGAGAGGTAATCGATTTTTCGAGAGACGTTTACGACTTCTGACCCCTCCTGCCGATACACGAGGGTTCTCAATATTTTTTTTTTATTGCGATTTCGCGTGACAAAAAATAAAACTCGTGATTCGATGCCCGGGGACCGTGGAATGCAGAATATATCGAAGGAAAACAGCCTTTCTCTCCTCGTCCTCCTCCTTCTGCCCCCTGGATGCGGCTCGAGACAAGGGAGAAATTGAGAGAGAAAGAGATTGGAGGCTTGATCGAAGACTGAAGCCGATAAACCGGAAGCCGATTAAATTTATGGGGCGAGGAAGAGCGAGAGAGCCCCGACCAACCAACCCCTTTGTCGTCTGGCGAATTTCGTACCGGGATCCGGCTCTGTTTTCGAAGAATTACAGTCGCCAAAAAACCAGAGGCACACTTGGTTCTCTACTATAATGTAAGCCAAACAAGCAACGTCGCAGTGCTTTTTTATATCGTCATTCATAATTTTTATTCATTTAATTCGACACCAATCCCAATACCGCAATAAAACGGCTAATAATGTTTCATAACGTTCACACAGTGACCGTAAAAAATTGCGGCGAGCTTTTTTGTACGCGGTTTAAGATGAAGCATACAAGAAGAGATGTACAAGGATTGCAAAACTGTAGAGGGACCGATGGAAACGCGATTGATATGATTAAATGCAGGATGACGTATCGCCGGATTCGAGATACGGGAATGATTAAACACGGGCATGTTATTAAAAGCCCGAGTATTTTTCGCAATTTCACTCGCAAATAATATACACGGAGACCCGCGGGACTAAAGCACGTTGATTATAAAATTCATATTAAACTCCACATTGACCTGGCCGGGTTTTCAATTTCTGCGGGGGCCACCGGCGGCGGCGGCGGCGGCGGCGGCGGCTCCAGGATAAAATTATGCGCGTGCACTTTTTGCGCGCCGGTAATTCGGCCTTCGTTGAAATTTCGCGTATCAGTGTCTACAACAGCGGCGAAAGTAATATAGCCCCGGGACGTCTTTCGACCCCCGCCCGGAAAAACACCGGCAAACCAAATTAATCCGCGCCGCGCGAACCGGTGCGCAAACTTAGTTGGCCATGTTGCCATCAACTTCGCCGAAAATTTCATCAGCCCCTTGCCCGGGCGACGGAAACGAACCGCTTCGACCGTGACGAGTGCCATAAATATTTCGTCAACGTTTCATCCGATGAGTATCGCAAAGACGAACGCCAGTGGCCACTACGAAATCGCCGGAAAATGTTTTAAAATGTTTTTCACCGTGTTAAAGCTGACGGAAAAATCTGAAAAAATTCTGGGGCAACGACTATGACACTATATGCCTACTATTAAGATACAAATCACCTCGCTGCAAGACTCGCCAGGAAATTGCACTTCTTCGATTTGTTCTATTTCGAATTTTTGTGGCCAGGATTTTCGACGAAAAAATTTGAAATAATTTGGTAAAATGTATATTCGTAGCGTCGTTGTGCCAGATTATTTTCAGAATTTCTACTCGCGGGCGAGTAGAAAAAATTATCTAACACTGATATTTCGAACCACCCCCTGAACGCGATAGGGACGAAGATTTTCCAGATCAACTGGAACGCGATATTTCGCGGCGGTGGTGCATCCGCGTCGATGACGCGACTCCGCGGTGGTTAATGAAAAACGGTGAAATATTAAATGCGGCAGCCCCGGTTTCATAACAAGACATTTCACAAGAATCGATACAGCGACTCATTATCTCGCGACTCATTGGAAATTCAACCGATCGAACAATAAGGGGTTAAACAGTTATTAAACTGTTCATTTCGCTACCCTTCGACGCGAGAGGATACAAACACGCCGGTCGTAGTGGAACGCACACAGAGGCTCACAGGTTCGTGACCACAGAACGAATACGAGGGTGGAAGAGTGTCCAGGGCTGCGGACAAGCCGGGCTGTGAGGGAAGGGGTTTGCGCCGTTCAATCGCACCCTTAATTAGCGCACTCAATTAAGCACGCGCACCGAGCCCGTACAACAGACTGCGCAACGAGCGCGCCCAATTTTTGCGTTCGACCAGCGTCAGGGAATCGAATTACCAACAATTATTAGGAAGCAGAATTATTAGGAAGCGGACGCAATTGTTTGACATCTGTTATGCAAACCCTAGAAATCGCTCGTTCGCATCTTTCTAACAATACGATATTGAAAACAATTAATACCACGGACCAAAAAGAAGTTATTCTAAAATTTTCTGCGATAAAAATCATTAATAAAAAGTTGATTATTATTGGAATTTAAGATAATGTACGCAAAGTATAAAGAAAAAAATTCCAAGAACAAAATGATTAAAAATTTATCAACAAGAGAACAAATTTTCGGTTACTTAGAACACTTATTTGTAACCAATACGATTTTAGTCGATGAAATACTTGTTATTCCATAACTTTTTTGTTTGGTTATGTTCTAACTTATAACAGTTATGGTCCCTGATCAGTACTATTTGTTGTGCAATTTAGAAGGAATATTAATCCTGGTGTAATTGTAATCGGACCCAAACAGTCGAGTGATCCTCTCAAGTCCCACGCCAGAAGTAAATGAGGAGCAAGAGGTTTGGAAGATTGTAAAATACTTCGAGTAGAATTTTGACGATTTCGGCACGTTGCCGGAAAGAATAATTGCACAGTTTAAAGGCAGCTGAACAGCTTGTAAAGTGAATCGCGTTGTTTCGGAGGTGCGTGGCTGTAGCGGTGGGATCTTTCTGAATTTACCAGGATTCACCATTATCAGAAATGCGAATTCGAGAGGGCTTTTATACGATATAGCAGAAGATAGTAACGCGGCGATGCAACGAGGCAATACGCGAGCTTCCCGAATCCAGCACGTGGTGCACTAAAATCGTACGAGGGATCCATTTTCCATTTGCCACTCCCAGGACACCGCGATTTTACCATTTTCCAAGATCGTACCCGTAATGTCTGCTGAACGATACCGTATCGAGTTTCACCCGGTAGTCCTCTTATTATCGTTTAACAGAAATACGATGTAACACGAGAAAGTGCTTTTCTATCGGAGGCCCTCAGCCGCCATTCTTTTCCTTTTTTTTTTTTGTTTTTTTTTGTGCGAACTGTTTTGTTCGTTTATTTCCACGCTATTTTGGCCAACGGCGCCGTTTCGCGTTCCCGGGAGAAAAGTTTCCAGTTCATAAAATCTGCTTTTTTAAAAGAACCGTGCTTTTACACTCGAGCGGACTTCCTGGAAAATAATAATTAATCCCTCCCCTGTCGGTGCAGTCATTAACACCTTGTTCGAAGCAGAAGATAAGACTTCTCTGAAGGTTCTCTTAAATTTGTTCTGGATTATTTTGTTCCCAACGGCTCTCGAGGCGAAGTAGACGAAAACGGGAGCCGCGGCGCCGTGCATATTTTATTCCGAAACTGGAAATAGAAAAATCACCATCAGTACACGGCCGGAAAATTGGGAACCATCGACCGTAGGAAAATTGGAAACCAGACATCTGACAAATGGAGGGGGTGGTGAGAGCATGGGGAGTGCGGGGAACGTTAAAAATTAAAAATTTGAAAAATGAATAACTTCCGCCGCGTTCCGCCGATACGTTCCCGTATTTGGCCTTGCGGCTGCGTCGAATGCAATTTTTAGGTCTACCGTTTGAATAACAAAACTGCTTGAATTATTTTACATACAATAACCACGGCCATTCCTCCCGTAGAGTCTTTTTAATTAAACGAACCGGAACACAATCGAAGGTCACGTGTTGCGCGTGAAAAAAAGCAAATCCATAAAACAACCAATGTCCGAAACAGTTTCTCCATTCACGAACCACGTTGTAACATTATGGATAGCTTCATGGGGGCTGCGTGTTTCATTATCACAGGAACGTCATAAAAACTGCCAAATTAACCCTGCAAAGACCTGTCACACCCCAGCAGGACGTGTCAAAGAAAGAAGGGCTCGTTATTTGAAAAGGGACGCGTCGTTAGAGTCGCCCCAGCGTGAAGTGTCAGCACCAACGGGGACACCCGGTATGCAGCTTGTTCTCTGGGCCGCGTACATGAAAGCATCGACTTTCGATCCGTGAAGTCTGGGAGGGTTCTTTTTTCATCCCCTCCCGAGTGATCGAACGCTTCCTTATCGAGTGGTCGTGTTTGCCAGAAATTTTCCATGAACATATTCATTCGGCATTAGTTTTTCATTCGGCTGGTCTGCGGCCAAACTATTGCTTTACATTCGGAGCATGGAACTAGTTCAATTTTTACGTAAATATGGCGGCTCGAAGCTGGCGAGCAGTGAATACTTACGCGCGCATTTCAGAAAACGTCAAAATTGCGTGTGTGTCCATACTTAACAAGGTTCCAAATTAACAAGATCTAAAACTATCAGGCTCCCCAATTAACAAGATCCAAAACTAGCAGGGTCCCAAATTTACAAGATCCAAAAGTAGCAGGGTCCCAAATTAATAAAATGCAAAACTAGCAGGCTCCAAAATTAACAAGATCCAAGACTAGTAGAGTCCCAAATTAACGAGGTCCAAACCCAATAGGGTCCCAAACGGGTCAGTGCGTCCCCGAAGAGTGTACTGCACAATATAACGAGAAGAACTATTTTGCGAGTTTTTGGTGATCTGGACATCAGAGGGATTAAACCGGGTCTTAGAAGAAGCCAGCTGTCGGTGCGAAAAAAATGACAAAGCGTTCCCCGTCGGCGAGAGTCGATCATTTGATTGACGCAAAAGAAATTAGCCTGTGTGCTCCGGGGAATTCTTAGGCGAGCCTGACAGTTTACGGTCGGACAAGCTTTTGTTGCGCCCGTCAAACATCCACGGCGAGAAAACGAGAACGGTGACATAGAATTTTATCATTTTTCTGGATGCCCGCCGAGCGGGGAGTTCCGCAAGCTTTCGCCGGGGTTCGCCGCACTGCGAATTTGAATGGATTGCGTCCCAATGTTTACTCTCTCCCCCTGTGTACACTCTGTATATCGTGCACCCTCGAATCGCATAAAAGCCCCGGCTGGGTTTCCATTAGTTTAATTACAGACAAGGTCACCGTCGGTGGTAGAACATCGTTGCAGGTGTGGGTAGTTTTGAAGCACGAGCCAGCGGAAGTTAATTCCGTAGAAAAGGTAGATCAAACCTTGCGAGACACCGGCGAACCTTGAAAATTTGCTCTCTGGACACTGATAGAATTCGTATTAGACCCTCTGTAAAATGATGATCCTCGATTAACAGGTAGCTACTTTCAAATAAATCGAATGCAACGTACATTTCATTACTTTAGGAATTTTTCGAGCACGGTGAATGAAAGATGAAAACACATTGTTCGACTGACCACAAGCCTAACAGCGTTCCTTTGTGCCCAACAGCTTCCCAGAAACGTATACACGCCGCTGCAGGGAACACCGGTCGAATGAACGTTCCGAGATCTTGCAAAATGCATGATAACTTCCAGGCAAACGCGCTCTCGATTTCCAGCAAGTGCGTTCCAGCCCCAGTTATCTACCATCAGCTCTTTGTCGAGGCTCCGCGTTCCTATCCTAGCTCCTGGCGCTTCGTGTGTATATGCGTGCATGTATAACGATCACGGGGACATCAGCGAACCTTGTCTTAAGTACTCATCTGTTACATTCTCGTACCGTGAATGGATTTTCTCATCGTCCACTCAGCGCATAAAAATTACAGACCACGACACGTTTAGGTTATCGAGACTGAAATTCAGAGTGTCCTGGGTCTAGAGTGGAGAACTAAACATTTAGGGTACCCCAGCAGTTTAGGGTATCAGACTAAACTTCTGTGAGGCATTCCTTATAGTCAGGATGCTGTTCAAGACTTAGGGTGTCCCGGAGATCTAGAGTGGCGAACTAAAAATGCAGGGTACCCCAGTTTATGCTATCAGGCTAAACTTCTATGAGACATTTCCTATACTCAGGATACTGTTCAAAACTTCGGGTGTCCTAGAGGTCTAGAGTGGCGAGCTAAAAATGTAGGATACCCCAGCAGTTTAAGGAATCAGACTAAACTTCTGTGAGGCATTCCTTATAGTCAGGATGCTGTTCAAGACTTAGGGTGTCCTAGAGGTCTAGAGTGGCGAACTAAAAATGCAGGGTACCCCAGTTTATGCTATCAGGCTAAACTTCTATGAGACATTTCCTACACTCAGGATGCTGTTCAAAACTTCGGGTGTCCTAGAGGTCTAGAGTGGCGAGCTAAAAATGTAGGATACCCCAGCAGTTTAGGGTATCAGACTAAACTTCTGTGAGGCATTCCTTATAGTCAGGATGCTGTTCAAGACTTAGGGTGTCCCGGAGGTCTAGAGCGCCGAACAGAAAATTTAGGGCATCGGCCTACAAGTTCAGGGCATCAGGCTAACAATTTGGGGTGTCAAGCTGAAGTGCTAGGTTCTCAGACTAAAAGCTCACAATCCCAGCACACTGTTCTTCCTCCAGCGAAGAAGCTATGCTAAAAGCGAAAGCTGAGAGCTGGGCAGGGGGGATGTATGAGGATCCTGACACCAGCTCGAGTGTCTCGGGCAGTGCCACTCCCGGTGGCCGGTAAATCGGTCTCCTGGTCAGCGATGTAATTAAAAGAGCGGTGTGCATTTAAAACGAACAGCGGCATTGTGAGACGGTAGCCGACAAAGTGGAATGGAGGAGAGAAGAGCGATGCAGCAGCAGCAGGGCATGGCGGCGGCGGCGGCGCTGTTAATGGGCGATCGCTGTGGTAGCAAGCAGACTCTAGGCGACCGCCTGAAATCCACCGCCTCGGCCAGCAGCAGTAGCAGTAGCAGCACGGAGCCAGCTCTCGGCAGCGAGCGGGCGAACAAAGCGGAAAGCTTCGGCGTACAAACAGCGTCGGCCCGGTGTTGCTGCAAGTGCCGCGAAACTTTAACAATGGTTATTGTTTCGGGCCGGCTCTGTAACTGGCCTAATAAAATAGCGGAAGCCCGTGCTGGGAATGGGTGAAAAAAGCCGGCCGCGGAAAAATCGGCTGCTGCCTCGCTGCCGGATATAACGATAACGGGAAGTTCCAGGCGCGAGAGAAACACAGAGAGCGAAGGGGCGGGGTAGAGGGAGAGAAAGTTTAAAACTGTGCCTACGGCTCGTTATCGTTTCGAATGCACTTTCTAATGTTTTATACGGGGCCGGTCTTCTTCGAATGGCGCCAGCCGTGGGGAATCAGCCTAATGGCCGAAACGATGGCCCCCGTGTTTCAGAGAAAACTGCGAAAGTGTTTAATCGGCCGATCCCGTTCCCTCGATAGAGCCGTTCGATAATTTTATCGTACCCCGTTAGACCCTCCGCCGTTTTCTAGCGGCCTCGTTGCAATATCGAACACGACCGCTGTGCGTTTCTTCGTTTTACCCACGCGATCTCCAGAGAAATTCTAAAGCATCACAAAGAAGATCGGCCAATCATATTTTTACTTTCGCCCTGTCCAATGGGAGCCCAGATGAAAAATGTATTGGATAGAGCCACCGAATCGTTCGCCAGCGGAAACGAGATCACGGTTCCGACCGTTGTCCGTCGAATAACAGAACTGTTTTGAAATTCTTATCGCCACGGCGAGAGCTTTGTTACCGATTAATTACGTTTTCACGGTGCTCGGAACAGAGTAACGCGTGCTCGTGTAAAAATTATTTGAGTATGTACGGGGAGGAGGAGGTTCCCGGGGAGAATAATTGTTCGGTGTTTTTCAGAGCGCGAACATGATATTCAGGAATATTATTTTTCCAATCAGTAACTCGATGTGATAGCCGCCGTCGGTCTGACGCGTGATATGTAATGCAACCCGTTTTTGCCGAGACTTGTTCGGGGGGGGGGGCACATCTATATAGAGAGATGCACGGACGGATATTGGTCGTATTGCGTTTCAGATCCTTGGTTATTCGGGTTCGTTACATTTTGATAAAGATACACGGCCACTTTTCCTAGAACCGAAACACTCGGTTGCAGCTGCGTGTGTACCGGAAAAAATTGAAAAGTTTTCGGAGTTCAGTGTTAGCCTCAACTTAGGACCCTGGATTAGCTACGAGCCGGGGTTCTAAATTCCCCCGGTCTTGACGTCCTAAATTTCCCCCACCCCGGGGTCCCAAATGATCCCTAGGTTGGGGTCCGAACCGCACCTGGACTAGAGTCGGGGAATTCTTGGGAGAACGTGAAGACAGGAGTCAGAAAATTCCCGAATGCCTCGAAGTCAAGGGTTGCCTGGGCCACGGATTACACGTTTCCCGCGGTAAATCCGCCGGCGGGTGGAAAACCGACGGCGGATACACCGTCGCGACAAGGCTGATTTGAATTTTTCTTGGTGGCTCAATACCTCCGGCTCTTCCCCGGGACACGTCGCATTGAATATTCCATAAATAAATCGGCGTTTAATAGAAAATCGGGGAACTCTCACGCCCACCTCATCGCTCACTGTCACGCGGTGTGCTGCTCCAACACCCGCCCCGGCGCCTAGTATCTCAATAATATTCAGTTTATAAAGTTTGAATGGCTCTCTTATTACGCGGCTGACGAAGCCCTGCTTTTCTCCCTTTTCCCACTTTTTCGACGGGGATCTATCTTGCCGATCGATTGCCACGGAATCGCTCTCCGCGTTCTCCTCTCCTGCAGGAGGAGCCGCCTCTGCAACTGTTTATGCTGCCGCAAAGCCGCCTATTTCGCATGGAGAGACGATAATGTTTTACCGTGGAGGCATTCGAAGTGATCGATGGTATGATACGCTACAAAATATAACAACGGGCTAGTTGGGACGTAGTTCGAGCTAGGTCCGAGCTAATTTAGAGCCCAGATTCGAGCTAATTTAGGGAACAGTTTGAAGCCTAACTTCGAGCTGATTTAGGAGCCAGGTCTGAGTTAATTTAGGACCTTGGTCCAAGGCTGATATTTGCGACCCTTTGCAGCTAATTTAGGATCCAATCCCAAATCGAATTCCGAAAAATCGACGGGACCAAACGGAGCGCAGCGAGTCGCCAAGACCGAGGAATGGCGGTCGTTAGAAGCGGCAGGAAGTTTCGAGGATTCGTCGCGCGTTTCGTGTAATACAGTCGATTGTCGAGGCGCGTTTCGCCGCCAATAATGCCGGTCCGAGACGACAATAACGTGTTCTCGGAGGCAAAGGAACTGCCGATCGAGCGTGGGGGGCGTCGTGTCCGGTCCTAATTCCTCTGTTTGCGTATGCAAACGAAGAGACGAGGTCGGCCGAGGGCCGGCTGGACATTCGTGTTTAGATTGTCCGTTTGTGTGCCGCGCACAAACTGGTGAACGCACCTGTAGTAATAGCTCTATGTGGTACGGGTTCAGCTCGGAGGCAGTTGAAAACCGCAATGCCCTGGAAACGCAATAAAACCGCGCCGTTCTTCTATCCACCGAAAGTTCTTTCATCAAAGAAACATTTCAGCATCGGTCGGTGTATTTGCATTTTATTAAAAATACATATCCGAGAACAGGCTGGCTGCACCGGGCTCGTTATCGCGTCAGCTAGCGCAAGAAGGCAGCATGGATTTTCACCGGCCCGAGACTAATTCGCAACTCGCTCTTTCTCGGTTGCTCAGTTCATAGCCGGGTGACGTGTTCACTGAAAATCTGTATTAACTCGGGCCCCGTGGGATCGGCCTTCGAAACGCGCTCTAGCTGCAAAGAGATCAGGAAAATCGCTGGGAGCGAGATGTTTAATAAAGGCGGCCGCCGCCGCCCCGGAATGGAACTGTCGCGGCGGACGGACAAGAACGGTTTCGAAATTTGCCCCGGCCTTGTTTCCCCGGCGAAATGGAAATTAATTCCCCGCTTTGCGGTAATGAATTTCGAATTTCACGCACGCGTGCGGCAGCCCGGCCGGTGATCCGCGGGGGCAGCGTCTGCGTCATCCCAGAAATTCCCGGAAGAGCAACCCTACACGTTTGAAAATGCTGCTCGACAGGCGAACTACTTCTACCGAGACAATTCGGAGTTGTCGGGCGGTATGGATTCGGCTGGATGCCCCGTCTGCGAATTAATCTCTGCAGGCGCGAAGTAGCTGCGATTTATGCAAGGCTAGGACGCTGGATATCCCTCGAAGGCGTCAAACTTCGAACGCTCATAAATAATGTCGGTGGGAATCAAATATGGAGAGCGTGATCAACCGGTTCCTTAGAAATTCGCTATCCCAAATCTCGTTTAAACAATATTCCTCCCAAGGCGCTGCGCGCTGGTCCGACGGAACGCCAGAGACAAAGGAGACAATTGAGTCACTGGGGTAAACCTGGTATTACATTGGGGAATGATAGTGGGATTTAAAGGTGGAAAGTGGCGGGACGTTTCGAAATATCTTTGGAGTACACGCTAGGCATTCTAATTTCCCCCAACGTAAACTCCTCCAGTACGAGGGCAGGCCTCCCGAGCCAGCGAAGAGAGAAGCTCCTTTACATTTCACTTTTCCAAAGTCCGGTAACGACAACGGTTATCGCATCCGGAAGGCAATCGCCGTTCCCCGGACTGCTACAATATCGTGTTCCACGTAAGACGCAGGCAAAATGAAGCTCCGCGTGGATCCCTCTAATTGTTTAAAGTCTCCGAGCAGTTAAAACAACGGTAGCGCAACAACCGTGGCTTTGTGAAAAGAGTAGCCGTTGCTTTCTTTTCCCTAAGCTAACAATCCAGTCTGTTTGATCCACGCGCTGTCGGTGCCGCTTCACACACAGGATCATCCGAGCAAATTAGTCGGCTGAACGCATCATCGCCAGACCCGGAGGCTGCACTCACGCCCTGTGCCAGTAGCAGCATCCTGTCACGGAAGTATTTCCCGAGGAATTTTAATTAATATCCTGCGGTTTGAGCGGAGGTGGCCAAAACGCCGGTCGAACGGGCGTCAGAGGGATACAAAGCCTTCAGATAAAAGGCGATACCCCGGGACCCGCCGCCGCGGGAGGGTGGGGTTTTTTTTATCGACGACGAAATGCCCCAGCTTCTTTTCAAGGGTGAGCACAGGGTGCAAAAGGTGGCCGAGACGGCGGGAACAAGACCTGGGGCCACTGACTCCGGAAATGGTGATGGCAGACACAGCAAATTGCTGCCATTAACTGACACCCTGACCCCTCTGCGATCTGATATGTCACACCCCTGCAGGATTCTATGATGTTACCCCTGGAAATACGCCATAGAAAAATTGCAACATTTAGGTCCATCCTGTTGTCCAGCTAAAGTCCAAATTAGCTCTAGCCTGGGTCCAAAGTGGTCTTAGTCTAGGATAGAAATTGTACTCAGCCTGGGATCCAAATTGTAACTATACTTGGCCCCCTAAATTTGACCTAGCTTTGGACCTAAATTGGCTCTAGCCCAGGGTCCAAATTGAATTTGTTAATCTGGGATAGAAATTGTACCCTAAATTGGACCTAGCTTTGGACCTAAATTAGCTCTAGCCTGGATCCAAATTGGTCTTAGTCTAGGATAGAAATTGTACCTATACTTAGCCCCCTAAGTTGGACCTAGCTTTGGAACTAAATTAGCTTTCGCCTAGTATCCAAATTGAATCTCGCTTTGCCCTAACATGAGTGATTTGTACTACTCGTTCTGAACAGTAACCAATGGATTAAGGGGTTCAGTAGTGGACCAGAAATAATAACCAGTTCAAAGCTGGCTCGTCCCCGTCCCAATTTTCTGCAACCGGAGGTCGGCTCTTTTTTTCCTGGCACGAGCAAAGTGCCGGATACGTTTGAAAAGACGCGTCTCTGCCGCCTTTATACCGGCGGCAGCGGAAATGCAGAAGGAAGAAGGGACACGCGGCACGTCGCGATCTCCCAGACAGAAACCCGGGGAAACGAATTCTCTTTTCCGCGTTTGTGGCTCAAACATCGCGTCAACTTCAAAACTAAATTAAGTCTTTAAATTTGCAGGATTATCGCGGGACATGCCCGGGAACATAATAACTGCATGAGATCCCCCCGAGGAAGTGGCACACCACCTTCGGAGTCGTTTCATCTTCAGTGGAATTAAAGCACGGGTGCGAATGCTTGCGCCGGACAGGCTTGTTTACACTTAATTTAGTGATTAAACTGCTATAGCTATATCCCCTCCCGCCGCCCCTGTCCCATGGTCACCGTCTAGAAAATTCAACGATCGAGAGACACCCGGAATAGTGAATGGAGGGACACTTGTTGAAGAGCGACGCTAATGAATATCGCGCCCAGAGACGCTACGGTTTGCTCTTTTCGCGATAGTGACCTCGGAAAATGTCGGAAAATCGGAGGTGTGCTGTCTAAGGGGGGCATTCGGGTTTTTAATTTTTTTTAATTTCCATTTTATTTAAACCATTCGAGTTCTTGAACATGTGTACAGAAGGATTTGTTTGAGTTCATAAAATTCAAGGCTCGAATCCAGGCCCGAAATTAATTGTGCAAATAGTACAGGCTAATTTAGGGCAGAGGTCCAACCCTAATTCAGGACCCAGTTCCAAGCTAGGTCGGGATCCAATAAAAAAAAAATGTATACCTCATGTAATTTTGGCTCTTTATACTTGGAAAAAATAATGCGTAAATTATTTCTTCGAAGCGGAAAGAATTCCCAAAAATTGGTAAGGGTCATTCAAAACCAAAACACCCCCAATTAGAGGGTAGCAAAAGGGGGAGGGTCAACAAACACGTAATGCACACACGAGGAACGTGTTCTCCGACACAGCGAAAGCATGCCTCTGCCAATAAGAAAGAAACATCGCAAGACAATAGAACATTGAATATCACGCACGGATACGTCCAATCGGTACTTTGCTGTCGTGACATCAATAAGCACTACACAGTCAGATATAATAAAATAAAAAAAAAAATGATAGTTGACATCTAATTACACACTGCGCTGCAAGAAAAAGGTTTCTGCACTTTGGCAGAAAGAAAAAGGAGACAAAACTTGTTGGTGAAAATTGGTTACGACGTTGTGTTTCACTTACCCCAGAGGACACCGACTGACTAGCGCGGATTTCGACTCTTACGTTACCGATGACGAGAACGCGTTCGACCGGCGATTATATATATATATATATATTTTTTTGTTTTACGATTGAAAAGAGAAAAAAAAAGAAATGTGAGAACAGATTTTGATCAATGGTCTGAATATGCCAATCGGAAACTGAATGATCGCGACTCACCTTTATTCCGAGGGTAGGAGTCAGCATTCCATAGTCGGTTAGGGGTTGCAGCATAACGGGGGGTAGGTTTGCCATCATCATACTGTCTAGAATCTTCGCACGTACTTTCCCTTCGTGCACAGAACACAAATCAATTTATTGCTTACTAGACCTACCTGAAACACAGGAAAAGATACACACACATTAGGCGACTTGTACGAGCAAGCATATTCAATATAAAAACAAAAAAAAAATGTACAAAATGCGGTTATAAACATACACATCAGCCACGCGTTAAATACGATCGACGTTAGGAAGAAAAGTTAGATCCCGTCTCCTCATATGTCCGCAATTATCAGAATTAATAAAGTTCCCGAGTCCAGGGGTGAAGTTAATTAAAATGATTGGCGGGAATGGTATCAAAGGTGGACCAGGCGAGTACACAGCCTCCATTTAATCAGTTCATACGGCTGTCTTGTTGAAGGAATGGGGTGGCTTAACTGAATAGGCTAACAGATCCCATCCGAGGGACTGGCGAGAGCTTTCAACCAGGTGTATTCCGGCGAAGCGAGCGATACGAAGCTCCAGACGGGCTGGCAAAGGTGCAGCGTGTCTCCGTGTCACGCGGAAACCGAAGAAAATCCAAGTCGCGGCGTTCCCCGCGCGAGCCTAGCCGCGCAATCTGCAAACTTGGTGCCGCTTTCGCGGTACAAAGCGGCGGCGGCGGCGCCGCGTTTTCCTTATCTTAAATCCTCGCGGAATGCAGAAAGTGTAACAAAGGCTGCGCGAAACTACGGCCCCCGGTACATATCTACCGATGAACTTTCCCCGGGCCGGCGCGCGTGGATGCGACACGCTTCGCGCAAACATTGTTCCGAACTCGTCCCGATCCAAACCCAGGTAACCGAGCAAGGGGTTGAGGACGGAGGACTCTCGGCGAGGAGTTCCACAGTTGCCGAGTTTCATCACCGACCCCCCCCCCACCTCCGCTGTCTCTCCCTCTCTCTCCTCCAGGTACATTTCAATTATACCTCGGCAACCAATTAAGAAATTAATCCATTAAGATTAACGTGAACCGCGGAGGAACTCGTGTAGACGGGATTACACACGTCCGGGGATCGACCAAAACCTGGGCACAGAGTCAACGTGATCGCTCCGCTGAAGACCAACATACACTTCGGGGGAGATTGCTGGTCATTCAGAACGCGTTTAGCTCGCCGGAACGGAAGCCGCGACACGGACACTTGACCCGTATGCTTTTTAGACACTTCAATGAAGATTCGTATCTGTTTTACTCGGACAAACTTGGTCCGAGGTGGGCGCAAGCTGGGATCGAGCTAACTCCAAGATTGGATCGGGCTGTGTCTCGGTTAGGCCGCCGAGCGAATTCTTATCAAATAATTTAGGACCCAAATTGGGAATCAGATCCCGGCTGGATCAACGGCAGCAGTAGAAAATGGTACTGAGCATAACGTTTGACGCGACACCGCAAAATCCAGCATTCGCTTGAAGGTAGCCGGAACGAGTAGCCGTCCACGGTTCTCTGTTACGACCCGTCGGCGTCTGTCCCGCACGAATTAAACCGGTCTAAGTACACTTTAATTAGCCGCAGAGCAAACAGGGCTCGGACCAGCGAGCCCGCCGATTTACGTGAAAACCGTGGGAGTCGGTACAGGCTCAAATATCCGTCCCTTTAATGAATCGTTTCTTCGGATGATCGACGGTGAGAAGCCGTGTGCCAAAGGAATTTGTACCGGATCGAATTTCGGGAGATCGATTGTGGCGTTGTTTAATCGGAAGACAGCAGAGCAGCCTCGGGGAAACTTGACGGTCTAGGAGAGAGGAGAATCTCGAATCCGAGGAAGAAGTCGAGGAGCCGTGGAACACCACATCCAAGAGAGGAGAACTGCGATCTCGAAATTGTGCCCAAGCGAGATAACAAAGTGGCGCGAAAGAGAACATCGGAAAAGTGAAGTGCTCCCAAAGTTACTGCGAATTTTTCTTAACGTTAAACAGCGGTGTGGGAGGAGAGGAAAGAGAGAGAGAGAGAGGGAGGGAGGAAGAAGTGGATAGCTCGGTCGAGCACGGGAACAGCGTGGAAACACCGCGTTCACGGAAATAGAGATTTCGCGGAAGGTCTTACGTCGGATTTGCCGGTTAAGCCGCCTCGGATCGTGCTGTTACAACGTTTCCTTCTGCAGCTCCCTCTGCGAAAACCCTGAGCCCGACCCTCTCCTCTCCGCCCCTCGCCGCCGCACACTTCTATGCCCCCACGCCCACGCAGCTCGCAGATCAACGACGGCCACGTGACACCAATCTAAGTTTCGAAACCATCCTTCAACCTTCCCCTCTCTTTCTTTTTCCCTGGGCGGGATCTGCTCGCCGGAATTCTTATGGGAATCCTCTGTATCGATTAACCCATTAATGCGCGCGTCCGAGTGCCGAAAAAATCAGTCCACTGCATTTTATTGTTCGAGGCTTTGTCGGCTACGTCGTGTAGTGTTTTTCACTGCGTTCGCCGATTTTTCAACCGGACAATTTCGGTCCCCCAATTTAAGAAAGCGGCCGCAGCGAAGTGTAGGGTGTTTTAATTTCTCGAGGAGGAATCGCGAGGGGCAGCGGGAGGAACTGCGACTGCAGCGAATCAGTGCGACTCGGCAGCCAGCAAACTCGATTCAGTCAGAGTTGCGGGAAAACTTGGAAGCCACGCGCCATCGCCGGGTAACGCGAAACTGAGGGGAGTTAATCAGCCGTGGAACGACACATTCTGCCGCGCAAAAAGTTCAACGGCAGCGGGCGCAAGATGTGTCGCGAGCGAGAAACACGGGTTTCCCGCGAATAAAAGCGATCGGAGCGTTCCAAACTCTGCGTTCCAGTCGGCGCTGTTTCTCCGGGTAGACTGGGTACAGGGGACGGGAATTCTTAAACTCCAAAAAACCGTGGCGAAGTCGTGGGCATGAACGTGTCGCCAGCTTTGCGCCGTAAACCCAGTGAACGCGGCATCGCGTAGCTCGGTTCGAGGGGCCAACGTTCTCGGTGATAATTCGCGAAAACTCCCCGACGTCGCTTGTGACAGGGAAAACACGGTGGAGCACGTGTAACAACAACCGGAATACGAGGATCGAGGTACGTCTGGGCCCCGGGAACATAGTGTTCGATCACCGCCACGTTTTTTTCGCGGTACCGCCTCGTTCCGTCTCTCCCTTGGCCACTCTCGCTTCCGCTCGCGCACGCTTTCTCACTCTCTCCGGCACCTTCTCCTTTTTTTTTTTTTTTTATAGGACCGGATATTTTATTCAGCGGCACTCTGCTCGCTCGCCTCTCGCGGCGTTTGATATTGCAGTCTCATTGCATAAAACCCGGGGCTTGCATAAAACACGGGGCCAGCGTTTCTCGAGCCGGAGCTGACGGCTCGGAAAGACGGTCAGAAACGGCCGGCGCGGCGAGGAGCGCGTTACTCCGCGGGCTGTACAAGAAATAAGAATTCGCGAAAAAGAATTCATTCCCACGCGCTGGGATTAAATATGACACGCTCTGATGAGGGAGAGCAGCTACAGGTCCTTTCCGATGCTGTGTAACGCTGCGAGCCGGATAGAGTACTCGGATTATCATACTACGGTATGGAATGTGCAGATAACTCGATTCACTCGGATGGAATCGGTGATTCCCATCGTTAGTGGCTGGAGCGGACCTAACTCCTACGTTAGAGTACCTGGATCTACTAGCCTGTCGTACATTTCAGACAATTTTTGCAAGTTGATAGCTGCGCGAACCCGCGAGTTAAATAAATCGTGGGAGAGAACGGCGACTCGTTTGCCTCGGTAACCGTCGGTCCGACCGTCGGCTATTATCTTCTATCATTAGCAGAAAATCACACTAAACGTCCGCTGCACATCATCATTCACGCGTCACTGTCAATGCTTCTAATGCACGTACACTGATTGCCAATTAGTAGCACGGAACGTGTATCGATCGATCGAAAGCTGGCGGCACAGAGCCGACCGATTGCACTCATTAATGCGACCTGGATTTCTCATTTTGATACGGACAAGGAAATCGCTCTTCATCCGAGATCACGGTGTGCTTCATCCTCCAGGATTCAACCTAGGATCCTGTGTCGCCGTGATCGCTGCCTTCCTCCGGTTACCTTCGAATCAACAGTATTAACGCTCTGACCTTCGTACATCATTTTCGAAGAAGCTATCAAGGATCTGTCGGGAGACATTTTTGTACGGCAAGACATTTTTTAGTGGCGATGGTGGGACTATTAGGTCCGATAAAAAATAATGTGGGAAACCGAAACTGTTTCAGATCAGAGACTAGACTCTTGAAGAGACTTAAACAAGCGATCGACGTGGCGGAGAACGTCATCCACACAGAGCGATAATTGCTCACGTTGTTCCGCGTTAATACAGCGGGATAAAAGGACCACGACGCGTCCATCTCTGGTGTCCCCGGCCCGGAATATCCCCGAGCCTTTTATTTTCACCGGTTCCGGTCTCTTTCTCTATTTTCCACGGTGTTTCTACCGTCCGCGCGGTGCTCGCCGTCCTCTTTTCCTCGACCGTCCGCGTTTGATTAATTCTGTATCCAACCATGGCTAATTCGACGGCGATTAACCGCGCAGCTGAGAGGGAAACGCCGGGACATCGGCGAAGCCCGGGAGGGCGAGCTGGGAAAAGAGAGGAAAAAGGTGTTGGCGGCGTGCAAATAGAAACGTCAACCGTGACGAGTCAACTGGGCTCCGGAATTTGGTCGTCGGAGGTCAAGCTACCGCATCATCATTCTACTGTTCGATTTAAATCGGGTCTGTAAAAAGCACAAAATTATGGACGTAGAATCGGGTCACACCATGGTAGCGAGAGGCTAGCAAGGCGAGGGTGTCCGTGATCGTGGAGTAATCTTCGGGAATCCCGAAGAATCCAAAAGACACAGTTTCCACTCACGTTCTGCAGTAAAGGACCTTGCGCTTTCGAGGATGAGCGGACAATTACCGAGCTAATATCGCCGAGAGTCCTGATTGGATCAGCTCGGATAGCTTTCACCCTTTTATCCACTGGACACGGGGCATTGTTACCGTGTCGGAACTTCTTCGGCTGGACAGCGACAATTCATCAGGTTTAACGATTCCAATCGACTACGGACACGGTGTGCATGATTCATCGGGCTTTCCAGTCCCTGAAAGACCATTTGCCGAAAACTACGGGCAAGTCGGGTGATATCACGGTCTGCTAATCCGGCAACAGGTACGCGAAGCCCGGGGTAACAATGTGGAATTGGTGATTCACGCGGCGGCGACAAGTTAGCGTAGGCCAGATGAACAGGGGAAAATTGGAGAGTGACGGGGGGACGGGACAGAGAGATAGAGAGAGAGAGAGAGACGCGATTCATGGTCGACCGAGCAGATGGCGAGGCTCGCGCGTATTGGCTAAAAATGTAAATTGTCCCAATAGCGTGCAACCCCGCCGTTCATCGTTTAGTTTGTTCGTTCGTTCGAGCGCGCTCTGCCCAACGGCTGTGAAGTAATTGAAAACACGCGTCATCTCCGGTAACGATGGCCGAGGGGTCCCGCTGTATGGCGTCCGGTACTGGCTGACTCTACCTACTGGCTTCATCGACTTCCGACAAGGCCGTGAAACAATCGTTTAACTGTCAGCTGATGGGCTTCGTTGATTCCTTATTGGTGGCGCCCTCCGTCTGAACCGTTCAAACCAGACCCAGGAAACCAGTGATGCGTCAGGTAGCCTTAGATAGCCAACGGGTAGGCAGTTAGGTCTGAGCACCTAGCTCTAGAAAGCCAGTGGTAAGTAGCTGTGCCTAGACAGCGTCTGGAGCAAGTTTTAGCTCGCGGAGCCTATCCCTATGCAGTCACGTGCCAGCTCCATAAATATGAAGTAACCTAGCCCCTCCAGCCAGTGTTACAGGAGATACCTCCGGTGTTAGGGTACACGGGCCGGTGCTTGCGTGGGAGTATCCTCCGGGCACCTCTTACCAGCGGCTTCTCGGCCGCGGAAGGAGTGGTAGGAAGCGAAGTTAGGCACGGGTCGTTAATTCCGGTATGAATATGCCCAGCAGGAGGGGGAGTCGACTAGCAACCTTCCTGGTGGCTAGCTCGTACTAAATCCTCTCTCTCTCTCTCTCTCTGTTGAGTGTCTGTGTTTGTACCACTGGTTTATTAAGTGGACTTTGAGATTGCCGATGACACGGAACAACTTGTAGTTCGTCCTCGAATAAATCGTGCACGCCCGATAGCTTCCTGACCCCAAGGCAATTCTTTCTATCAGCTTCGACGATCGGTTTGATCTTCCATTCAACAGACACCGCCGCCGCCGCCGCCGCCGCCGGGAGGGACTGGGGGCGGACGTTTGTTCGACGATTGTCCCCGAAGTCTCGTTAAATTCGCCGGCAACAGGTTCCGCGGCGGCGAGGCGAACGCAGGCAGCCCCGAAATTGAATTCGAACAGATTGCGAATATGCAATTGCAGTCGCGGCACGTGTCGTGTTATGACATTCGAGCAGCCATCGAAATGGGACGCGCCAATCGGGGGAATCAACTGCCATTGTCTCTGCCTCGGAGTCTGGTAAATACGTGACGGGATAAGCGCGCGAGGATTTACATCGGCGACGATCGACCCGGGGTGGCTGCTGTAACCCGCCGCTGCTAGCGGATTGTCTTAATCTCGCTGACTACGCGACATAGTATGCCCCGGGATCAGCCGACTACGAGAAGTGTCAGACTAAGGGCAAATACGACTAAGGCAACAACTAACGAGGGCGATCGCCGATGATCGCACCGGGTGTGGAATGGACAGTTTAACGCCATCTGCTGGCCGTTGCGAGAGGCCTCGCAGTTTCTTAGGGCCACAGGTGAAATTTAATATCGGCTCAGAGGGACAACCTCGTCGTCGGAGGAGGACGATCTTTATGAGGCGCGAGCTTAATTACCTTCGGCATCCCAGCCCTCACCTCGGCGAGACCCTTCGCAGAAATTCACTATCGTCGCGGCGCAGGGAAGTTCGCGGAACCCCCACTGTTTCTGTTTCGCTCTCTTTCGCTGGCCTCACCCCCTTCTGTTCAACTGGCCTCTGCCTCGCCCTCCGCCAACCTGTTCCGGGGCTGGCCTCCTTTCCCCACCAGCCCATAGTGACTCAAAACATAATTAAAATTTTCTAATTAAGAATTTCGATAAGGAACTCTCCTCTATCCCGCGAAAGAGGAGGCTTTGCTGTCACGATGCAACCCCATCTTGCTTTCCTATCTCTTCTACCCCCGCTCCCCGCCGCCCCTTTCGCCTTCCCTATATCATTCCCGTTTAATATCGCAGCTCGCCCGATGCACCCCTCTCCTCTGTTTACTGAATTAACGATTGCCCGCCTCTGCAGGCTCCGCGAACCTCAAAGTATCCTTTGCTGTCTCTCCTGAAGGATGACGTGCTCGCTGCAGATAACAACAGCTGCTGGGTTCATTGCGTCCCGATTGTAATTCTCCGAGAATGCACGATTTTGATTTTCAGAGGACACTTCGAGTCGATTTCAGTATGTGTTCCCGTGGGTATTTCGGGGCCTTCCGAGGGTTCGAATTGAAGGCGGAAGGTCGCACTCGACGATGAGAACTCCGAGAAAATCGATGGAACGAAGGACCCTGTGGGATCCCGGGTAAATAATTCGATAAAAGTTGAGGAACGGAACGAAATGATATCTGACGACGAATGCGATGTCTGACGCCGGTCTATTCATCGTCCGTGGTTCTCCCTTCGTTCTAATTCGCGCTATCGAGCGAGTTACGAGGGGCGGAAAAAATATTGCGTTGTTCCGCGACGTTATTGCGCGCGGAAGCCCAACGCGGAAAGTGATGTTCCCGTTGCGAGGCCCGGTATGCAATTTGTTAGATTCGAGAGGCAGGCTCGTTCTTCGGATGATCGTTCTTCGACACGCGATATCTCGATACGGTCTGGGTAGGGGCGATTAAGTTTCGAAACGAGAATCCACGACAGGATTGCGGCACTTAGTTACCAGGACGAACGAGGTTAACCTGGAATTGGGTACTCCAGAGGCTGCTGCAGGTCCTGGAGCCAGGAATCTCGGTTATTCCGATTAAGTCGTCGTCCCAGTCAGATCGTTAATCGCAGATCAAGCAGGAATTGCTTGAGCTGCGTTCCACGCGTATCGCTGGGAAAACATTCGCGGGATATAAGAAACGTCTTATTATCGACCGCCTACAGTGGTCACAATTAATTCGAAATAGAATTTTTACGGTACAGTCTATCGAGAGCAAGTTCGACGAATTTCCTATTCCTGTATAACGAAATGGCTGCCGAGTATTTTGACAGTTTTAATCGGAATTTTGACGAATTTAATTCGATTGCAAGGACCGGTGAAATCGAACCCGTTTCTTTGGCAGCTGGGATTTTATTGATCCATTGACTATCTGAATAAACATTGATGGTCCAATTAGAAAACAGAAAGGCGGGATATACCGGTCTGATCGTGTGCGTGATTCACACGATCACGACTGAAGATCGCATCGAGAACGAGTAAGAGCGATTTGCCACGCGAATAGCTTCGTTTCGTTATCACTCCATTTTTACCCTCTCTTTCGCGGAAAATAGGAGTCCGCCATTAATTGGAAGCCGATTGAATGCAATGAGTGCGGCCTCCGTTTCCGGTCGGAAATCCTGGCCTGCCATCCCCACTTCTTCACCGAACGCGCTTCATTCTCCCCTGCACTCGCGCAAACTAGTGCAGTAAACAATTAGAGGTAATTCTAGGCATCAAATGAATTTGTTTAAAAATGATGAACTAATTAGTAATCGACGGATAAAACTGTAGAGAGATCCTGGTCGATCAATTAGAGCGATAATACGTTTTAAGAGACACGGATTGCACCGATATTTCTGAAATGCCACGATAATTCTCGCTATCAAGCGTCCGAAGTACGATGGTGCTCAAAACCGGTCTCAGATTCAGTTTAAATAATAGAGCGGGGTAAACAATGGGTGGTCCGGTCGTCGAGTTTTGAACGACAGCCAAATCGTTGTCGACGTCGGCTGCGCCGATTAAAGGAACGAAAAGAGTGCCACGCGCAGGAGCCTCGGCGAGCAAGGGCTGCAGGGACGAAGGAAATAACGAGCGGACTTGGCCGAGACTTTTTTTCGTTCTACCGGAGGGTCATTAGCGTGTCTACAAATAAAATAATCGTCGGCCGTGTCTTTTGTTGAGTCGCGACACGCCCGAGCTACCCCGCGCGTCCCGTTCGGTTACACGCTCCTGCGAGAAGCGACACCACCCCCAGCCAAGGATCCATCGATCCTCATGAAAGGATCCTGCTCCTGGCGGCTAGCCGCGTCGACGGCTAATTGTACCCTCGGCAATCTAATCGCGGGCAGACTTCCTTCCTCTCACAGTTCCCATTTCCAGAAATTAAAAGAATTATAGAAAAATATATAACTCGTGCAAAATTTTGCTAATTTTGACTTGTCAAAAATCACACATGTACTTCAAACACCAGTAAATGTGTGTGCAAATTCCCAATGCGAAAGGTCCAACAGTTTTTCCGTGAAAATTCCAGAAAGTGCAGAACACTGGGGGACAATTGTAAAAAGTTCAGACCTTGCTCTATAATAAATATATCTCGTGCAATCTTGGTAATTCTGACTTGAAAAAAATCACACGCGCACCTCAAATACCACTGAACGCGTGTTCAAAATTTCAACGTGAAGGGATGAACGGTATTTCCGAAAAAAATTCGTGAACGTGCGACCAAGGCCTGGGAAACCAGAATGGCTCTTAAAAATGGGATGGCCGGTCCGGTCCGTTGAAAGGAGCGCGGCCCGGAACGTTTCAATGAAACAACAATCAATAGGGTAAACATAATTTAATGAAACAACAACGTTCGTTATTCACGGCAGAACAATTCGATTTTCGCGGATGCCCGTCGGAATGCGGCGCGGCGCCGTGTGAAAACTGGCCAATAACCATTATCCAGCCCGTTATATCGTCGATCTCACCGTCCGGATCGAACGTTTACATAGAAATGGGACGCGCGTCCGTTCCGGCGAGACGCGCCGATAAGCACGTGGCCGGGCGCGCACGTTCTCGATTTTATTAATTGCAGAAATTAATTCGGGATCGAGCGCACAGCCCGCCATACCACCGGCGCGCTGCTACCGCTGCTCTTTCTGTCTCTCTCTCTCTCTCTCTCCCGCTCTGCGCCGCGCTAAACTTTTCAATTAAGACTGGACAGTCAATCAGAGCTAATTGAGTCCGGGATATATGACCGGGCGCGTTGATTGGATATTTTTAACGTAACCATTAGCGGTGTCGATGTCGTTTAACGGACACTTTCCATCCGCGTCCCCGGAAAAACCCACTCCCGCATTTTGTTTTCCCATCGATGCCAAGACGAATCAACCGTGAAACCGCCGATCGACTACGCGGAGAATTAGTTTCCATGTAAGCAACTTTTTTTTTCTTTTGATAATTTCAATAATCGTAAGATCATTAATATAAAACCGTTCATTTGTCCGGCAGCGGTGCCTTTAAAAATTATTTAAAAATATTTCAACGTTCACAATGCAACAAAAAAATATGTCATTTTATTCGCGAGAGTCCAAGGAATCTTTCTACGTCAAAATCATCCCCGTAGCTTTCACCGTTTCCCCGCAAAAATGTTCCAAAGTCGATAGTACGATTTATCGTCTAGAATCGAATTTCTTAAAAACCACGATAGCGAAAAGTAGGCGTGTGAAGCTGGTTCACGTTGCCGGCGACGTGGAACAGCTTCAAGAAAACGGTCCGTCAATGGCGGACCGGGATCCTGTCCGGAAGTACCGCTATTAAGGTTCCCGAGCGCGTAGTACTGGCAAACTGGATGTTCCGAACTCGTAAGCAGCCAATTAAGAATAACTACTTCAGCGGAGGCGTCTAGCCGAGTCGGACCCGACGCTATTCCAACGGCAGGTTACGATTTCTGGCAGCTTCAGTCGCTGATACAGTCTCGTGCCAGCAAGTTCCTGCTACTTCCCCAGTTCGACGACCACCCCTGTCCTTGATGGCTAATTAGTTATTACTAATTGCCCGGAGTAGTTCGGTAGTTTCGATCCCGGCAGCTCGACACCGTAGTGTGAGACGCGTTCGCGCGGAACCTAAACCCTTCTCGAAGATAACACGTGGCGCTGCCACTGTACACAGATGACGCTTTCATCCCCTAAATCCTTTCCTGTCGGTTTTCTGACGGAACAAATTTTTTCTGACCGTTCAAGGATGTGCCCTTATACGACAACAAGGTTTTTTTTCCAATATCTTCATTAGTTTCCTCGGAACAAATTTTTAAACATCCCTTACTCTTGCAAAGTATTCCACTCGATAATTTTTGTACGACGTAGCTGGTTGAAAAAAATTTTTCTGTCTCTTTAAAGGATAACAAGACTGCGGATCTTTATTGAACATTTTTTTAAATTGAAGATATCAATACATGCTTTCTTCTCTATTGAAATCATTAAGGGAAGAAATAGCATTCAATTTAGTTAAAAAAAGATATCGAAAAGTCGACTTTTTAATTTTCTAATTTTCGCATTCCTATGATTGTGGGTGTAGTGGACTTTTTGCGTGGACTTCAAATAGTCAGGATGACGGTAAATAGACGAGCATTAGAGCGTGAATGTGCCGCGATAGGGCCAGAGATTAAAATGAACGGTGCCTGGGATATATCCCGCACGGTTTATTTTCTGTATGGACACGTTACAGACGATCGGGACCGTACGGTCCGATTAACAGCTAATTACCCGATAAACGCGAATTCGATTGATCGGTAATTATTATACGAGCTCGATGTACTTTACCGGATAGTTTGTATTCAAGGGACATTATCGAAGTTACCGGCTCGGCCCGGGGTATTCTCTTACGAATCACTTGATGCGTTTTTATCGTGCTCAAAATCGATTTTATCGTCGATTGGAGACAATTATTTCAATCCTGCGTCGTTTGTTGTTGCCACGCGGAGATAGATATTGAAAATGGATGTTTTCTTTTTATCCTCGTTCATTGAAACTACTTTGTTGCACTTCGAAATCGGCTACAAATAAATCGTCGCGGAATAGAAAAAGAAGAAAAAAGGTATATGCAATTAGAACCTGCAACCGGTGAAAAAGCATCCCCCCCCAAACGGATCACAATGCTACCTGTCAACGTCAACTTCCAATTTTATTTAAAGCAAAATAATTCCCTGCAGCTAGCCGGATTTTATTTCCAATAAAAACTGTCGACGTTAATAATAACGTATAAAAATCCGCCGGAGAGGAAAAACATTCTAACAGGTTCACCGTTATTCATCATTCGGGCCAATAAAAAAATTTCTTTTGTAATCAGGATCATAGTGAACAGTTTTTTCGTCAGCCTCGTATAAACATTCCCGCGAAATCGGTCGATGGCAATTTCATAGTCCACTGTCGGCCATTGTGTTAGCCGGGTAGTCGAGGGCAGGAGCCAGTATACGCTTCCGGTTGAATGGGAACTCCCGGCGGATACGGCGATAATTCCGTAGGCTTTCAATTAGCGTTGGCGCGCGGTTGCTTCGCGGTTCTCGAGTGCCATTACTCGGATTACTTTTCTAGTTTTTTTTTTTTTTTTCGATCGAAAGTCTCCTGACACCTCGGCCCTGTATCGGCTCCGCTCCGCGCCGTTTGAACGGTTAATTAATACGGCGGTGTGTTCGAGCATTTGGTGGCTCAATTCTGCCAATTTCTGCCCAACGGCTGGAAGAGTCCGTTTCAACGAGCTTCCGTTCTTCCAGACTTGTGCAGACTACATTGCAGACGCGATGCTTTCTGTCGATGGCTCTCGGGCGCTGCTGGCGCCAGACAGACAACGCTGATAGCTTTCCAATCTTCCTAGCGCCACTGTGTTCGTGAAGAACGAGCTACACAGCTTCAAACAATTCGACGTACTTCACGCTGTGGTTTAAAGTAAAATTTTTATTCCGGTGGCTCCAACTTTTGAAAACCTTCTCCGAATAACTCAACTATTGAATTCCTGTTCGAATAACTCACACGTGGAATTCCTGCTTGAATGACTCAACTGTGAAATTTTAAAATGGAATTCTCGCTTCACTGACTCAACTTTTGAATTCTTGTTCGAGCAACTAGACGGTGGAATTCTCGCTTAACTAACGCAACTATTGAATTCTGGCACAACTAGACGGTGGAATTCCCGTCGGAATAGTTCGACCAGAAGATTCTGGTTCGAGTAAATCGACTACGGGTTGTTCGTTGGACCAATTAGTGGTAGTTTTCACAGGAGGCGCGCAGCGCTGAGCGTTTCGTAGCGTCGTAACCGAAGACGATCGATTTTCACCTCGGGTACAACAGAATTTCAGCGTCCCAGAAATTTCCAGGGTAAGACACGCGTTCGAAGACTGCACCGAAAGCTGTTTGCCGGCTCGTTGCTGACACAACCACGTTATATACCGTGGCTTGCAAACCCTCCATTACCTCGGCTCTTATAATTCATTCATGGACCCGTTAATCAAATAATTGATGGAAAGCCGGAAAAGGGGGAAATGGAAAGAAGCTTTTTTAACGAATGATAAAAGGCATACTTTCAGCTTAATGGAATTCGTTATCAGGCAAAAATAATTCCCTTTGACCGTCCAGGAATCAAGAGAAAGACGAGGGGGTCCGGTTGAAACAGAGGCACCGACGACGACGACGACGACGTTGAAAAATAGGAAAAATCGAAAATAGATGTCGCTGAAGCGTCCCGGGGGAATCACATTCAGCCAAGGTTCCCGGACATCTTGCCGCTTTCTCCAGAAGTCGGAGAGAGTCCCTCAGGACGGACCGGGACAAGGAGTAATCGACAGGGACGTTGCCAGCTCACTGAATGACATTTCGAATTGATATCCTACGAAACACGTTGGGTCCGTTTTAAAAATGATAAATTAGAGGATCCGGGAGGTGTTCCAGGCTGCAGGGGCAATCCATAAGGAGCGCAACAAAATAACTCGAGCATCAGCTGGAACAGGAGAGCGCGAGGAAAACTGCAATCCGTCCCGAAGACGGAGCAGTTCCGCGCACGTGGCGCGCATTCGAAAACCCATCAGCGTGCAATAGAGTCTTGCGTCGTACGATCCTCTCCGATTATGCCGAGGATATGCTGGCGAAGAAACACAGGCTGCGTGACTGCAAACAGAAGAGCAGTCCTGGAGGCTGTCTTTCAGGGTCTGCAAGTTTTATTATGGCCGAGGATGCCTTTGAGGACCTAGCCTAGGTAGGTGAAAAGCTGTCTTCCAATGTTTAGGACCAGCTACGGGTCTAGGTCCTGAGTGGGAGCACTTGTCACGTTTCTGATGATGATTGGAGATGGCTGGAGGGCTAGATCATTGCTAGGTTTATTATGCCCGAGGATGCCTTTGAGGACCTAGTCTAGGTTGGTGAAAAGCTGTCTTCCAATGTTTAGGACCAGCTACGGGTCTAGGTCCTGAGTGGGAGCACTTGTCACGTTTCTGATGATGATTGGAGATGGCTGGAGGGCTAGATCATTGCTAGCTGATGTCTTGAAGTGCCTAGAGGGTAGTCTAGCTCAGTACCCACCTCCTAGGTCCCGGTGCGATCCGGAAAACAGGTGAAAGCCGCGGAGTACTAAACGCAACGATGATCCAGTCAATAGCATCGACTCACGCCGGCCCATACAATGAAGAGTATGCGAGCATTTTTCCAGCGGAGAACTGGCTGGATGTTGCGAGACCCTCTTTCGGCTTCATTGAGACCGGCAACGGATGGCGGGTAGCCGCGCGCTACTCACGTGACGAATGTTCGATCGAGTATTTTCTGATTTACGAGCAGTCATTTTGAGGGGGTCGGTTTAACGATCGTTCAGGAACCGCGAGGTGTCACATCGGCGCGGATGGACCTCTCAGCTGCGACGGCCGCGATTCGATTTTAGTGCGGGGGATTTAATACTCCATTTAATGCGTGTACCCGTGAAAAATGATGGCCGGCATTATTGGACCGAGAGGCAGTAAAAATGCCCGGGAAATCGATGCATTGATTAATGATCGGCACCGAACGGGGCACTCTTCGGTTTTTAATGATCCCTCTTCTACCGGTTTGAAAGTCCGCATAAAATCTCCGCTGTTTCATTTCCCTGTACGAAGATGTCCTAGCGAAGTGTGTCCCTCGTAGAGGACACTCTTTCTCCGTGCAGCAGCGGCAGCAACCGACTCGAAAAGGAAGACAGGAGAGAGAAAAGGGAGAGTCGTAGGCGTCGTTCGAACTTCTGGTCGAGTGTCGGTGGCACTTAGATGTGGTTCGTTAGTTCCTGGAGATTGCATCTCCCTGGATTTAGCTAGCAAGTTACCCGCGGCTTCTCACTCCGCGGAAGGCAGCCTCTGCACGTCGGCCATTACCAGACGATTGCCGGCTCCGAGTGCAATTTCGTTTCCGGATATCGAGGTCCGCCCGCCGCAATTTCTTAGGTGCCACTTAAGTATCCACTATTTTTCGCCACCCCCCTGGAGTATACTTACACGAGATCCCTCGATTGATCTTCGTTTCCCCCCCGGATCTCCGTCGGGCCGGATGAGCTCGTGATGTGGATTCACTTATCATGCCCCTGATAATTGCTCCGTGATGCTTCCTTAATTTCTACCACGGTTGCCAGACCCTAACAGTTCCTAACCATTGAATCAGTCTTTGACCTAGCCTGGACTAGGTCCTCAAAGTCAACCACGGTCATCGTTGAAAAAATATTGGATTTACCAAGTCACGATCTAGACCCTACTCAGATTCTAGAATCCTTTGCCACAATCTATACTGCAGCGTAGAGCTCAAAGACACCGCCAGACATTATCAGCAAAAAGCTAAGGCCACCCATCTTCAGTCTAGATCCCCGGAAGGTCCTAAACAGAATCTGAACCGCCCTAAACCATCGGTAACGATGCCCCCTTGCGTTAATTAAGAGTAATTGCTATCCCCGCGCCTAGCCGGAACAAAGGGACGGTTTGTCCTCCAGTTTGCAATCACTTAATCGCAGGATCGGGACACAGCGCGGGGCGCGACTGATGGAAACGTTACTTCTCGCTGGATGGAAACACCCGGAGTAATTACAAATGCTAAACCGGGAGAAATGTCACGTCGGGCTGGGATCGGAGGCAGTCTTGGACGATCGAGCCAAAACCTTAAGTGGATGCTTCTTCGTGCTATGCGTCCTGAGCTGCGGGAGTCGATCAGCTGGAACTACCATTTCAAAAATGAGGCGGATGGGATTAAAGCGTCGGAAAATGGCCTACGGGTGTCTGGGGACCGCGACGGTTCAGCTATAATCGCCCGCCATCTTGGAACATTGTATTTCGCTCGACAGAGCCACTGGACAATCCATTATCAACTGAACCCGTTCGCTAACCGTTCTGATGTATTTCTGGCCCATGGTGGGAGATTTGTTACCAATTATCATAATGAGTTGGCTAATAACCGGCCTGTGAAGTTGTATGCCTGGCAAACCCTTTAGATGTCGCCTGGACAATCCATCAATCCCGGAATGAGTACATAAATCACTGGGGTCATTGACGAAGCACACACCTGCTCCGATAGTAGTCACTGCTAGGGCTAGCTCTGTCAGAGAGGTACCTCTCATTAGCGGCCTAACAATGAGGTCAGCAACCTAGCTATCAAATTAGGTCCTATTTTCAAAAACCATTAGCACAAGTGTCACTATACTGATGGAGCACTCGCGTGTTTCGATAATAGTGTCCGTTTGGTCCCGAGGCTAGCATAATTGGGGGAGTACCCTATTCGGAGCTTCCAAGTTTGAATCTCCTAATTCTGGATCTCCCAACTTTAAATCTCCCAATTCTAAATATCCCAATTCTGAATCTCCCAATTCCGGACTCACCTAACACTGCACCAGCCTCCCGTTTCTAACAGACCTCGAGCATACCGTCTTAGACAAATTGAGCCGATCGTAGTAGACCAGGTAATATCTTATTTCACCGCGTGTCCCACACTTTTCCACTGAAGTACGCATGGGCAAACTGTTGACGACAGTTCGACGTTATCGCGGGCGTCAGTGGGTGACGATGTTTCGACTTAGGAGGTCGTCTTAAGTGCCCTTTAATATTAAGGAGAGTGGTGGCAGCCTTTATTGGCATCCCTCCGCATTAATCGGGTTACGGCGTGCGCGTCGCGGAAATTTGTAGGCGGTTATAAATTTTAAAACTTGCTCACGCACCTGCGTTCCCGCGCCCTATGGCTTACAGGGGGTTAATCGAGCGGGCTGAAATATTTTGCATATCGAGACTGCAACCCCGGCAACTTGCCAAGGGGTAAATGATATCAAGGAAATTAATGCCCCGGCTCCCGATCCGCCGTAGTTTAAGCTGTTGTGATTTGTTTCTGTTTCGGGAACGTGTCGTGCCGGGTCCGTTGAAATATTTAATTCCAGCCTCTTGAATAATTCGACGATCCGGGGGAGAGTTCTAAATAACATCGGTCCAGTCTATGGTCGAACGCGTTTAACGAACGATTGTCACTTTCCACGAAGGTCGTCGTGGACGAGCAACTTTTCACGCGATTACAGTCGACTGTTAGTTAATATAGATCTAATTACACGGCCGTTTAGTTCGGCAAATGATATTGAATAATTCGAGCCCGCGTCAATGCACGTTACACCGTTCGCCTGGCAAAGGCCTGGCATCCTTTCCGCCGGCTACCGATATTATATTTCAGCTAATGAGACTCAAAGTTCGCCGGAGGCCGGTCGTGATCCTGATTGGTCGGCTATTAACGATGCCCGACCGTAACGATCATGTGGCGCGCGACAAATACAAATTAATTAATAACGTTCATAAACCACTCGCGCGCCCGCCCGGAGTAGCTTTAACGGCTACGCCAGACCCGGGGTTAGTTAATACCCGTTAAATTATCTCCGGTACTTAGGCAAAGATCATTAATTTATGTTCTGTCGTGCCGCTTTTCGTGTGCACGCGCGACCAAGGACTCGGCACGCTGATGTTTGCATTAGAATTAAGCGGAGGACCCCGAGCGGAACCTTTGCATACATCTGGTTTCCTACCTTTTTGAGGATCAGTCGTATCGCGGAGATACCTGACACCTGAACCGTGGAATACAGCAATAGGAATGGTGGGTTATTACATCATGGTACTGAATAGAACACCCAAAATATTGCTTCCCCCAGTTTAGAGGAGTCCAAAGTTAGTAGAGTTCAAAGTTGGGGCGTCCAAATATGGGGTCCAAAGTTAAGAGCGTCCGCAGTTGGGGGAATTCAAAGTTGAGGGTGTCCAAAGTTGGGGGAATTCAAAGTTGAGGGAGTCCAATGTTGGGGAAGTCCAATGTTGGGGAAGTCCAATGTTGGGGAAGTCCAATGTTGGGGAAGTCCAAATCTGGTGAAGTCCAAATCTGGTGAAGTCCAAAGTTGGGGGAGTCCAAAGTTGGGGGAGTCCAGAGTTGGGGGAGTCCAAAGTTGGAGGAATTCAAAGTGTGGAAAATCCAAAGTTGGGGAATCCAAATTTCGGGGCGTCGAAAGTTAGAGGAGTCCAAAGTCAGGAGAGTCCAAAGTCAGGAGAGTCCAAATTCAGGAGAGTCCAAATTCAGGAGAGTCCAAATTCAGGAGAGTCCAAAGTTAGGAGAGTCCAAAGTCAGGAGAGTCCAAAGTTAGGAGAGTCCAAAGTTAGAGGAGCCAAAAAGTTAGGACAGTCCAAACTTGAGAAGATCCAAAGTTGGGGGAGTCTAAGCTAGCTACTCCTAATTCTAGGGGACACAATGTCCCAAGAACTACCCCCTCTGAACCTAGACACACCCAGCATCCCCTCCACAGCTCAAAACCCGTGTCCACTCTTCACAGAGAATATTATGTTGTCTACGCTACATCAGGCGGAAGGAGTACCCTTTAAATCTGAAATATACCAGGAGGAGATGGTTCATGGTGTGAACTTTTTGCCCCGTATATCCATTACAAGCTCTCAGCAGAGCTCACGTGTATCGCGTCGATGATTTACCGTACACACTCTGAAAACATCGAGTTAAACGCTATTTCCTGTCCACGTCTCCTCGCTGGTGGAAAACGCGAGGACGATGGTTCTGGAGCTCGTGCGACCTACAGATATCAGCTCCGCGCGCTTTATCGGCCGCAGCGGAGACGGTGGGGGGCGCCTTAATAATTTACAACCGCAAGACACACGCCCCCGTTATTGGCCCATAAAGTATCCCTGCTATGGTTCCACTAGTTTACCCGGCGATCTTTCCTTTATATTGTCGTCCCAGGTCCTTCGTCCTTGGATGGACTGATGCGAGATGCACGGTTCACCGTAGAACCGTTCAAATTTCCTTCAGTCCCAAAAAAATCGAAGATATGCAGAAGAAAGCAGAACTTGTCATTTTTTACCTTTCCACAGAAATTTTCAACCGAGCGATGGCGAATAGAAATCACTGTACGATGAACATTGACGCGAGTCTACACGAATGATGAATGACGTGGAAGAGTCTACATCGAGCACATTCTACCTCTTCGAGGTTGCACGGATGACGAATCCCGAGCCGCTTCTGCTATATTGCACCCCCACAGAGCTCGACGTCGCGACGCCGACGACGGCCCTTATGTTATGACTCCGATCTTCGGCGCGTTGACGACAGAGAGAGGCTTCTAATTAAAATCTCCGGATTTTTTATCCCGACACATTTCCACCCCGGCGAGCAGGGGGATGTGAGAATACCAGACGTTGTTCGGTGGAGAATGAAAAAGGAAAGAGAGATAGGTGAGGGGACGATCGGAAAGGGAAGAAATAATTGAAGTCGTTCATCCGCCCTTGGCGAAAGCAATTAACACCGGTCACGGGGTATACGTGTGCCGGAGTAAAACAGAGTTTAATCGGATTCAGTGCTGACTGCGTGATCCATGACGGAGCCTCTAATACCGACAACAGCCTCTCGATACACACGGAAGTCCGAGCGGAAACGAATAAAATCGCGAGACGGTCCCATAGCAAATGAATTTGGAGACCAAGTGAAATTAAAAGTGCTCTTGGACTGGCTGGATTAAGTCTGAAGCATCAAGCTTGTTCTACGGAAATGATGAAAAATTCTAGAACATGCAGACTCTTCCAGGGGCCAGTAAAAACGCATTTCAGAGACACTGCGAGCAGAGTCGTCGCGCAGAACATGTTGTTCCGTGTCCTGTGCTCGTTACCGGGAACACGCGCGCGCGTGTACGCGGTATTTATCTGGCGGAAACCGTGGCCATAACTTCGTTTCCATGGGAATTGTTCGGCAACAGGTGGGGAAAATTTCCACACACAGGCCACCCGGCCAACCCCTCGTTTGTCGTTTCATCAACTTTAATCATAATTTTAGGAACTTTAACGCAGGCTACCGGACCAATTCCTCTGAACACCGTGGCTGCGGATTTTTCAATCGTTCCGCGTTTGATCTCGCCTCGGACTAGGTGATATTTAACACTAAACCTACCGTCACCGGTCAGAATGACCGGCTCCAGATTTTTTATTTTACGATTATTGATATAACAAAGATAATTTCGTAAGAAATGTTTGTATAGATGTCTTTAGCGGAGCACATGTTAAAATAAGAGCATAGTCCAATCTTGCTGAAATTTTGAACTAATTGCTTAAAATTTTTGGGGGAAAAATATTATTAATCATTTAACTGGATTCATTATTTTACGGAGAGAACCAGGGAACAGATTATTTCCTCCTTTTCTTGGGCATTTTAATATATAAGCGTTTTAAAAATGTTCAATTAAATAAAACAGATTTTCAAGGTTCAAAAACGTTCTAACGTTTAACCTCTTAACTGCGGAATTTAGTTTTAAAAATCCCGCACTGAGTGCGGAATTCAAATCAAGCAATGACGAGTATACACGTCAAACGCAGGGTAAATGGTCCTGTTATAAATTTTACGGAAAACGAGGAAGAGGATTACATTTCTCTTTAACAAAAAAGTAACAATTCATTCTTGGAAATGGAATTTGGATTGAGGTGTATACACGTCGAACGCAGTGAACTGGTTAATTTTCAATAAAAATCATCCTTCTGTATCGTATCTATCGACAGTTCTTCGATCTCGGAACACGAAATTCATCACTTTGTCCCACTGCGCTGCGTGTCGGGCAAACGAACTCGAGTAGCTCATGAAGAAGTAAAGAGTCTTGGGCCCGGCCACGCAATACGGGGAACGCAATTTCATTTTGTAAATGCGTAATGCCGGCGCAACTCGGCCGTTTCCTCTTTGTTCAGCGGGCGAAAGGGGCTGCGAAACGAGAACGGGCCGCTCGTAACCGATTCTCCGGGGTGCGATCAGTTATTTAGAATTTCGTGAGCACTCTCGACATGGCCCCATCGATTTTCCAATCGCGCCGCGGCGCGAGTCCTCTTTCTCCTCGCCACACACTGTGCCAAATACTTTTCCCTCATCGTGACGAACACGCGCGCCTAATTCCATTCCGAAACACACATCGAAAAATTCTTACAATATCTTTAGCTGCGTCACATTTTCATTCCTGTGCCACGCTGAAATTTCTTGTCGAACAGATTGATCTCCGCGTCAAGCTTCCGCGAACAAGAGAATGTGTAAACATTTTCACTGTAATTGCAGCATGGTTTGCCACGCTGAAATTTCTTGTCGAACAAATTGATCTGTACGTGAAATCTCCGCAAATAGGAAAATGAATATGTAAAAATGTTCACTGTAATTGCAGCATGGTCTGCGGCGGAGTGTCGGCGCAAATTGGACAGATTCCCGACGCAGACACCCGGTATAAGGCTCGAGGACTCCGGATAAAGACCGAGGAACATCGTCTCCGAAGATTGACAAAGAAGACAAGGGGCGCGTCAAACACTGAAACGTCTTATCGCCACCATCAACAGGAGGCTGTCGGCGGCTGTCACGCGCTAAAAATATCAGGCCGGTGTCAGACGACTGCCTGCTCGCATACTCTATCGAACAGACTCGCACGCACACGCGTCGAACACAAGCAGACCGAACGTCTGTTCGATCGTTCGCGAACGCGCTTTTCGTCGCTTCTTTAACTATTTCGCGGAGCAATTTCGCCTGGAACTCGACTGCCGTGGACGTCCGCCGTTCGCCGGCGCTAATTAAATGTTTCCAAACGCGGCGGGGTAAAAGCGTAATAAAAGAGCGACGTAATAGAGCGTAATTAAAAACGGCATTACCATGGGCAGTATTAACGCAACGCGAGAAAGGGAAAGGAAGCACGGGAACGCGCTAATTAACGACAATTAATTAACCGAGTGCGGTCGAATTGGGAAAAAAATATCCGCCAACCGAATCTTTTAGGGGACCTGCTCCGCTCTGCGCGCGTCCCCTCCTCGTTGCCACTGAACTTTTCCGGATCCATTGATATTCCTTTCTTCCGCGATTAACTCTATTTTCCTGCGGGCTCGAATTAACATGCCACCCGGCATTCGCTGCCCCTATCACCAACACCATAAAGCCTTCATTGATCGCTCGCAACGGGCTCGTGATACCGTAAACAATTCACCCGCGCGTTTACGCGGTTACTTGTACTCAATCGCGGCGAATGTCTCTGTGCAAGTGGCTCTGTCGTTTCATCATCGTGAAATTACTTTCGAATTTTAACTTCGCGACGTTCGAACCACCGTAATTTTCTGTAAAACAGTCGTACGGAGTTGTGACTGCGCTCATTTTAAAGGGCGGATTCTCCGCTTTCACGCCCCTTTGGTATTTCTTTTTTAGAATGCCTCTATCCTAACATACGAGCGAACTAGTGATAATGGTAGTTTTTTGGTGATTTTCCGGGTTAAAGCGATCGTAAAGAAATCAAAAAATTTTCCCCCTAAATAAAACTACCAGGAATTTGAAGATTGAAGTCCCAGCTTTGCAACGAGACCAAACACATTGATCTACGACTTTTTGTCGCCGAGTTATAGCGGCTTAAATGAAAACTGCAGCACTGGCACTTGGAAAACAGAAGCATCGCTGAATCTTAAATAATCGTAACTTTGTGGGAAAAAGTCGTAGGCTAGTCTACCTAGGCTCATTTTAAAGGCAGAAACCTGCTCTCTCCAGACCCATAAGTCGTTTCTTCAAAAAAAAAAAAAAAAATGTTTATCTCAAGACATGGACGAAAACGTAAAAATAGTAATTTCTAATCGGTTTCCCAAATTCGATTGTCTCCACGTAGTTTAAAAATTTTGTTACGCGAATGAGACTACACCACTGGAATTAAACATTGAAGTCTTGGCTTTTAAACGAGACCAAAAACATTGCTGTACGACGTTTCGTTGCTTTTGTACACGACAGAAGTTTAAACATCGACAGGTGGGCGGCTGTGTGTCGAGGTATTGTTTAAACGTGTTCGACGCAGCGGCCAGTCGCACGATTTTACAGCGGCTTCTCTGGAATTGCGGAACACCGAGTTTTAGACTCTCGGCATCGATGTCAATGCTCGAATAGAGCCGTCGTTGAACCCCGACGGGAGGGATTCCGACGAAACTTTCGACCTTAACTCACCGACTTGCCGCGAAAAGTCTTTCGGTCCCCCAGGAAACGAGGAAGAAAACTCACCTGGAACAAAGAGAACAGGGGAGTCAAGATCGATCGGCGAAAACATCGGAAAGTGAATGAATTTCGCGCCGGCTTGTCTCGTAAACCTGACAACCTCTTAATCATTCGGGAATTTATCATTTCATTACCGGGAAATAAGAACGAAATCAACCCAGAAGATTAAGCATATTTTTGGAAATGAAACTATACTTCGATCACATCGGATTAATGTTTATATCCTGGTCGAGATAATTGTGCTTGGCAAGAGAGTCGATTCAGCGAAACAGTGGGGTACGATTATTTTAATTATTACGATAATTAACTTGATAGGACGATCGATCGTTAATGGTTTTGCAATTTAATCGCAGGAGGGGGAGTAGGGGCGCGCGGATACGCGCCGGAAACAATACTTATTTACTAGCCGTATTATCGTTTAGTCACGGTCGAACGAGGTACGGTAATTAATTTTCTTCCGCGCGCACGGACAGAAGTTATGCAAGAGAATTAAGCAAACGTTGATTCGCGACAATTTAAAGCGAGCTTAGCCGCTGCCGAATGAATTATTATCGCCCACTGTAGGCGATTACCGACCGGAGAAAGAGAGAGAGTGCGCGCGCAATAATTTCCCCATCGTGTCGAATCAAAATTCTTGGACAATTTACCGTCGGTTACAATAATTAATTCCCGGTGTGTCTCTTTCCCGAAAGCAACGCGGCGTTTCCCCCCTCGCCCCTCGTCCCTGAAACACGTCAACCATACCGACGTGACACATCTGGGTCTCCGGCGTTTAGGTTCGCCGGGCTAACAAAAACAAATAACATCCTCGCTGCCGCGTACACTACGATTCCTCGTGGTTAATTCATTTGATGGCCGTGCTTAACAAATGAGGGAAACCGATACAGATATAAAATATATATATATATATATATATATATATATATATATATATATATATATATATACTGTTACAAATCCGCCCTTATTTCAATATACTAATGTTACAATTATTGCGGTATTAATTATCTTCATCCGTTACGTCATGTCGGGTTCGCATGTGGCCGTTAATTAATTTAGTTAGCATTAATGATCCGGATCGTCGAAGTACCTCGCCTATCCAAATTAATTTTGTTATTATTACGACCTGGTTGATTATTATTGCTGGCGATGTACTGCCAGAGGATTTTGTCAACGCTATATACGCGATCAGGCTGCCTCTAATATGATTCTACAAAAATTCTAGCTAGCGGGGACATGGTGCTCTGAGAATAACTGGGGCTCGTTATAGTAATTATACAACGCTGAAAGTAAATGTGCAAATAGTATGTAAATATATGCAGCAGAGGAGCAGGTGAATCAAATTGTTTTCCTTGGGCCTAGTCTTGGACCCTGACAGAATAGGACCTGGTCTGAATAGAACCTGGTCTGAACAGGATCTGGTCAGAACAGGACCTAGTCAGAACAGGACCTGGTCAGAACAGGACCTGGTCAGAAAAGGACCTGGTCAGAATAGAACCTGATCGAAATGAGACCCTGTCAGAATGGGATCAGGCCAGACTAGGACCCTATCAGACTAGGACCCTGTTGGGTCTGGACTTCGCCGAGCTACAACCCAGTTAGATTCGGACAGGATCAGGCCGTAGTTTTTGTAGACGGAGCGAATAATCCGCAGCAATCCGAACAATGTCAAAAATAACGAGACCAGAGCTTGCGAGGCAGAAATCTGCGCGCAGCCGAAACGTTTGTTGATAATCAGGTGTTCCAACTAGTTCGCCGGAGACAAGCGAGCGTTTAGCGGCGGAAACGAGCGAGAAAGCGTTACGGGCGATCCGACGGCTGTTTGCCGACGAATTAATTGGTTGGAAGAAGTCAGTTAAAACAGTTTAAACTGTTAAGCACGGGTAAATTCAGCCATCCCGAGCCACGTGTATGCAAAACTCGAACAGACGTGGCCCGTCCCCACTTCTCCCTTCCACGCTCACTCGCTCTCGTCGTTTCCCCACCCCTTACGATTTAGCCCGCACACACACACACACACACACACCCCGACCCCTGCGCCTTTCTCTCTGTCGTGCCACGTATAAACTTGGATCGTTGAAGTTGCAGCTTTGCCTGCGACAAGTTGGATCGGCAAAGTTGCCCCCTCGGAACGTTCTCTCGCCCTCTCTTCGAGCTATCGTCGACTTTC
The DNA here is from genome assembly GCA_028455605.1 of Lasioglossum malachurum. Taxonomy (NCBI): domain Eukaryota; kingdom Metazoa; phylum Arthropoda; class Insecta; order Hymenoptera; family Halictidae; genus Lasioglossum; species Lasioglossum malachurum. Next base: position 4,140,833 of record CM052315.1, read on the forward strand.
GTCTTGCCTCAGAGGCAGCGCACGTTTTGAATCTGTCCCCCGTAGCCATCGCCCGACGTTGGGAAACGAGGCGAATTGTCCTGGAATTGTGCGTTGGAAGACGACAGGACAAAGGAACCGCTTCCGGCGACGGGGCCTCCGTCGTTGGAAAGTGGGCTTGAAAATGCCTGGCGAGCTGTCTCCGTTTGTTTGCCACACCCCAGCCCACCCCCTCCCCCTCCCCCACCACGCTCACGCCCTTTGCACCAGGCCGTTTTCAGATCGGAGGGACGATTTTTCTTCGCGCCGACCATTACCGTAATCGACCGAATCGACGCCGTCCTTTTTTCCACGAGAACGCGAGAACTCCCTCAGACCCGCGGCTACCACTCGAATTTTCGAAACCGACGGAAACGCGACGCGATGGCATTGGAAAAATGAAATTCAGACAATTTTCGAATGAAGAAGAACACCGGACTCCGCCTTTCGAGGCATGGGCAAGCTTCCGAAACGATTTGCAGTGACTCGGGTAATGAATTTCCCGCGACCCCGAGAAGTTGCCGTCGGCGAGCACGTAGAGCCAGCATATTTAATGTTTCCAGTTTCCAGCGGGAGTTTTCAGCGTTTCGTTTAACAGTGTTTCGATACCCGGAGCGAGCGTGCGACAACCTCTTGCCGCCGCGTCACGTTCGCCACAGCCGTTGACAAAATGGGAGGAGTGCGATGGCTCTCGTTCATAAAACACGTGCCAGCCAGGATAGAAATTTCGGCGACGGGCACCTGTTACGTGTGTTACGCGGGCTGCGTCTCGCGTAACACCAGATGCCGCCATCGCGTTTCAGTGTTTAGATACCATTGATCTGTTGCTCGGCGCACACGTGACCTGGAAACAAACCCCTAGCCTGGATCCCTTCTCCATTCGTATCGATCCTAGCATGGATCCCTCTCGTTGACTCATTGGGCCTGGAGTCATGCTCTCGTGGACTCCTACCGGACCCAGCATGATCCAGCTTGGACCCTGTTTGGGAACGCCCCCAGTCGATAACAAAGGATTGAACAAGGAACCCGGGAAAAATGGCTGGACACCTTCAGAACGTGAAAAGGCGGATTTTACAGCGGTCGGTATCGCAGCAGAAGTTCCGGCCGCATTAACGTAATTCGCGGTGGCGGGAAGCTTTTTAATTAAAAGTACCGCGCCGCTATTATCTCACGAACTTATAATCGCGCCTATCCATCCCCCAGGTTACCGCTCCTACCGCTTTCGACCCAGGAAGTCGGCTTTTATTCGCGAAACACGAGACCGTGGTGAGTAATAATTCAAATTTCTATGCGCCGCGCAGGCAGCACGGCCGCGAAAGCGAATAGAAAGGCAGAACCGCGACGGCGAACAAGATTATCATCATTTACTAAGGAATAACAGTTTCGCAGATTCTCGAAAAGCTGCTGATCGTGCGCGCTGCATTTTTTTTTCACCGCTGCGGTTAATTCTTCGCTTTCCGTGACACCTGTTAAATGCGCACGGCTTCGGCATTGATTTTCCCGGCTCCCATCGGTCGACTGGTTGATTCCGCGAACGTACGACCAGCTGCCGAAAATAATCGTGGCCTCGCGGATTTATCAGTTAGTCGCGATCGATTTTTCTCACGGCTGCCCCCCTCCCCTCCCCCCCCCGGCAAAGGGTGTGAGTGTGGTACAATTAATAATGGATCCCGAGGACGGGAACGGTGGCGGTCATGAATAAATTGAAACTTCATCGGGCAGGCAGAAGCTGCGAAAAGCGTGACCGTCGGCTCATTAGCATGCAAATTTTCCAAGGGCAGCCTGCCTTGCCTGGCCCCTCCGAGTAAACTTGCCGGTCTTGGTCTTCTTGCTGGGCTGCTCTTTATTTCCCCGGGATCTCGTGTTGAACGTCCGTCAGACCCCCTATCCGACACCGGTTCATTTCAGTCGACTCGCTACGCGTCAGCTGCTACGACAGCGATTCTCTCGGCTGATATCTGAACCAGGGTCTACGTCTATTGATAACTGCGATTTATTCAATTTCGGATTCTCAACTCAGTTGATCTCGGATTGGAGTTCAAATTGGACTACAAACTGGAGTCGAAATTGGACCACCATTAAGTCTACCTTGGAGCCCAAACGCGAAGTCCAAATTGGGCCCAGCTAAGTCCAGGCTGGGTCGGTATCGGAGTCCAAAGAGAGGTCCAAATTTGGCCCAGGCCCTGGCCTGGATCTCAATCCACATGGGTGTCCAACACAGGGTCCTATTTTGAGCTAGGGGAGTTAGGTCGAAATCGAAGTCCAATTTAACCCATGGTGGATTCAACCGTGGTCCAACTTAAACCACCGTTAGCTACATCCGAGTTAAGCCTGAATCCATCTTCGTATAGGCCTAGGTTAGCTCTGGACTGGTAGGTGTCACCACCGATTAAATGAATACATGACAGAAACTCATCCTGAGACGAAACGTATTAACATAATTACATCCCCAAGAGTATTTGCGACATGCACTGCTCAAAGGCAAACAAATTCCTTTTAATCTAACGTGTAAGAAGAAATTGCTCCGTTTCACTGAACACTCTTAATCCCGGAAAGACTAAGCTTCACGGCTGAGCCGTCTTATCTAAATACGTTAATCCAATGCTCTTCTTGAAGAGTCCTGCAATTTAATATCAATCTAGAAGACGTAAACATTTTTCACAAAAGGTTCCAAGTACTTTTATCCGTTTATCTAATAACGAGTGGATGACGTCAGCTTCTCGGTAATATTTCACTTTTGTTAAAGCTTTTCGACGAGTCCAGTAATGAAATCTGCAAACGTTAATGGCTGTTCAGCCCGATATTGTTCACCAAGTGGTCGATCTCGCTGCGGAGATGATTTCCTTCGAAAAGTCTGGCGTCTTGACTGGCCACAAGAGGATAAAGTAGAATGCCTGCCCATCTGCTGGCGGTAAGGAAGCGTGCGAAGACACGGGAAAGGAGAAACCTGTACCCCGACTCGAGGAACTTTTTTACGCTGGGAACACCTCTGGAAAAGCCCTTCCTTGATTTCCCTACCACGGGCAACCTGTACATCCTGTCGAATCAATTTTCGCCTGTACACAGAAATCGTTCGCCGACATTTGCGGGAACTCTCACGTTATCTGTACTATTCCAGAACAATGCCACGAGCAATTTTTATTGCTTCTGGTCCCTATCGCTTAATTTGTTAAACATACACGGTTGACGCAGATAAGCTTCAGCCAATAGTCCAAATGGCTCGCGGAAGGCAATTCTACGCCATTTTATAAAGTGACTCGGAAACGCGAGTTTTTCTTTTCTCTGAAATGAACTGGGTGACATTTAATCAATACGTCCCGCTAAAAAATGGATGTTCTTTCTTTGAATTGCAACAGAAAATTTGATCTTTAACACCCGGCCCTACAATTTACTTTACGATTTCAATGATTCAAACTGTTTTTGTAATAAAAAAGGAGAAATCTATTGTAGGCCGTTCTCCAATAGCTGTACATTCACAAAGCCAAAATAGAATTTCACTTCGATTTAAAGGAAATTAATAGCATACATATTTATTAGACTCTATTCAGAATCTCTTCATCACGAGTCCGACTCGATATTGTAAGGCGAGGGGGTAAACCGAATTTTAATATTACACATGACCCAAGCACAAAGTGAAAATTATTCAATACGAGCAGGAACGTGTTCAGGACGGTAAAAATGCGGTACGAGGAAATAAGACGCAAGATTGCGTCACGAAGAAAGGACAGTGAGTCAGACCATTTCCCCGAACAACGAACGGGCGAAAGTTTTGCCGCGGAGTGTACCCAGCCACATACCAAGTCGCGATTTGAATTACAATCGGCGCATCCCGCCATCCCGTCCAGCCGGTTCGCGTCTCGTTAACCACCCGCCATTCTTATGTAATTTTATGCTAAATTTCCGCCACCGTATGCCCAACACTCCCTCGAATCCCCGTCCATCAACCCTTTTTCCCACGAAACCCGCTCATCTTTTTCACTTTTTCATGTTCTAAGACCCTCGCGCTTCTTTTTCGTTCAACATCCCACGCGAATATTCAGCCCGAACCGAAAACGTCGTGAGCGAGTTTACCCATTTTTAATCGAATCGGCTCCCACAACAATTTACCCGTATCTCTTCAAATATTTATACCCGTTCCTCATGTTTCTACAAAAGTATCTCGACTCTACAGAACCCTCCCAGTGTGTAATTCCATCTAAAAACTGTACAAAAATGTGAATAGTGAAAATGGTACTTGTTAGACCATTTTCCGAATTAAAGTGATTGTATAAAAATGAAAAAATTTTTTTCCTGAATGAAACTACGCTGTGCTTAAAGATTGAAGTCTTGGCTTTCCAACGAGAGCAAAAATATTGGTCTACGATATTTTTTCACCGTTTTGCCGCGTTTTCAGTGAAACAGGTGCATCTGAAGATTGAAATATTTCTAATTGCAGCGTATTTTTCACCATAAAAGGGAATCGCGTTTTTTCCAGAAACGATTCTCCCCTTTCCCGTCGTGACCAACGCCATCTACGACTTCGCCACGGTGTTCCAGCTCGGAAACAAAGCGTGTATCCGCAGGTAGACACTGGCCAGGGACCCGTGACGCTTGATGGGTGCTCGAGATAGCTCCAGATCAGAGATAATCAGCGGATCCGCCGGTTTGCCGCGAACAATGGGCTCCGAAAGGAACCGGCGAATTTCTCGGCGAGTCGTGGGGAATTCACCTTGACCTTCGCGGCGCTCACGTTTCACTCGTAACCGTATATCTTGCTGCGGCCCCCTCTACCGGGAACGCAACGGATATTGATAGAGCGTGCGAGGAATACTCCGGCGGTCCGAATGCTTCGGAGAACCGCGTGCGTTCTCAAACCGTGTCGTCTTTTCTGCATCGTCTCTCGAAAATTAACGCCAGGCGATCAAATATTTTCGGACGACGCCATGCTGCAGAGGTCAGCTCTTACTCCGTTTGCCTATCCCGGTGTTAAATCTTCAGTTAGGATTGTGGTGCTAGGATTCGCCTGTGGTCAGTTGGCCGTGTTAGGACTGTCGAATGATAGGGCACTCGCTCAAATGGTGGGATAGTCAAATGGTAGGATACTTAAATGGTAAGATACTCAAATTTTAGGGTACTCAATTGGTAGGATACCTAATTGGTAGGATACTCAAGTGATAGGATACTCAAGCGATAGGATACTGAAATGATTGGACACTCAAATGATAAGATACTCGAGTGATAGGCTACTAAACTGATTGAGCACTGAAATAATAGGATACTCAAGTGATCGGCACTCGATGATAGGAGCCTCAACGCTAGGAACCTGAAATGTCGGGGGGCCTGAAACTGCAGGCTGCTAGATGCGTTAGGCTCTGATGTGTGAAGTCCCCGGTAGATCTACATTGAAACTAGCATCGATATAGGCTGCTGGTGGCGATAACACCATGGCGCTGTGAAGGGGATCCGTTAGCATTGGAACGCGGCGAGTCAGGTGGCCAGCAAAGTCAGCGATGGTAGCCGGGGTATCGCTGGCACTCGAGCCGTTCGAAAAAGCCCGAAGTGACATTTGATCGGCGCGATTAACTGGCCAGGTCTTGTTCAGCGGTGATGAGTGTGATGGAGAAGCGACATATCGAATCGATTGTGCGCCATCGACTACGCCGTCCGACCAACGAGCCATTTACACCGCAACAGTTAATCATTGCTCGCAGCAATCGGCTTCGGCCGTCGTGGTTTTTGTTCGAAACTGTACACCGACACAGAGGAGCCGAGCCCCCAGACGGTGTACACAGGCGAACGCCCACGAGAGAACGAGAGAGAGAGAGTGAGAGAGAGAGAGAGACCCTACGTGCACGCCCGCGAAACGACATATGGCAGTGCTCCAACAAGTGGCAGTAAGAACGCGCACGGACCTTATGGCCGCGTGTACGCCGTCCATTGTCTGGACTGACGCGTGACATTTATACTTCTTGCCTGCGCGTCATCGTTTTTCCTCCCCGAAAATTGCGGCCATTGTTCGAACGCGTGCTTCGCACGGCGTTGCCCTTCGCATGCCTCGTTCTTGCGACCAACACGAAACCCCGTGTCGCGTGGACACAGTTCATTAATAGGACCGTAATAGTTCGGAATCAATGGGGGATATCGCGCTCTCTCCTTCTCTCGCACCCCACTGCGCTAATTTCAATGGCGGCCGCGAGAGAACCTGATGGGAACCACGCACGATTATTCTTGGCAGCCTGCTAGCTTCGATCAGACTCACGATCTCACGCCCAAGGTCGCCAACACTCTAACCCCAGCCAACTTTCAGGACTGCCACGGAGAGGCACCGTGGTCTAGATGACATTTCGCACGATTGGTTTGACATTGTGGTGCTGGGATTACGAGGATGAGCTAGACCAATCGCAGGTCTTCGCTGAATTAGTGGAGTCACCAGTTGGATCAGGAAACTGTGTTCTAGGCCTAGACTAGAATTAGGTTTGGATTAATCCGGTCCCAAGGCTTGGACGAATCGGACCAGATATCTGCGGTGGTCAGGGATACTTTCACTTTCGAAATATGGCCGTTTAAAGTTTTCATCGCTAATGCTTTGACATAGGACGTCGACATTGTTTTCACGACTCTTTTCCTGGTAAATACGTCAATCCTATACTATGAAGCTACAAGGTACAAAACCTTCAGCCTGTAGCCGTAGTAAATAAACATCAGGGGTGTCACGACGCCAGAGTTTGACGAGCGACCCTGGCACGCCTGTAATCACTACCATGAAAGTAGCAGGACATCATACTCCAAGAATAGCTGATCGACCATAGAAAATTCTTTGAAGCATACGTTACCAACCGGGTTGCATGTCATATTCCAGTGACCACTTACCTGAAACACAAAAGCCAGACGGAATTGTTACGTGCTCGAGAGGTGCGAAGGTGTTGAAAAATTTCGGTTTCAAAGTACGAACGAGAATGACGAGAGTAACCGGCGGTATGGAGGTCGAACGTATCTAACGCGAAGGAGGATGTAGCCCCCGATATAGCAGGTCGTTGCAATTGAAGTTGCCCGTTCAGGAGAGCAGCGGCAGTGCGTGTACCAACGAGTAATTTTACGGGAAGACGTGACCGGACTTGCGAATCCTAGCTGGAAGCGTGGGTCCAATTGACCCAGCGACCCGAACCGGCTAATTGCCAATTGTCGAGCCGGCGCTACCGTTCATTCTGTCGTCACGTCGAGAATTTGCCTGACACCTACCTATATCGTTCCCCTAACAGCCTCTGGCGACGACTAGGTCTTTCCATCGACAATTTGCATCCCCCACCTAGCTACGCCGGGCCCAATTTTTTTTTTTTTGGTATGGGGAAGGCTAAAACCTAGGGCGAACCCCCGTGCCCGAGCTTATGAAGAACTAAGGGCCACTTTTCGCATTGTCCTTGGTTCTTCGTCCCTCGAGGCCCACTACCTCGCCTGTTTTCGTCTTCCATTAGGTCTCTAGTAGTCTTGAGGATCCTAAACGCAATTGAGACCTAACGCAACCAGTAACTAATTTTTATGGGCACAGTGTTTGGGCCCGATCCAGCCCCAATTTAGATCTAGTGGTCCTGAGGATCCTAAACTCAATCGAGACCTAACGGAATAAGTAACTATGTGTTCTTCATGGGCCCAGTCCTCGGGCCCGATCTTCAGGGTCGCTTTCCGTCCATGGAACAAGCTCGTCCAATCTTAATTACGTTCGACTATCAAGCGCAGATACACAAGTTAAACACATTTCAGTATCCGGAACGTGACCACCTAACGTTTCAGACTCCGCATACGTGATCACCATTTATGGCGGCTCTAACGTGAGTACATGTTGCAAGGATGAGGAAAGAGTAAACTTGTGCCACGTCGAAAGGGAGATGCGAGAATTTCGAAGCAGATGGGTGACATTTTGGTACTGGAATGTACAAAATTACGTCAGAATGGTACTCCCGTATGCGTATCTATTTATGATGCGGTGTCGTTGACCTTTCCACGACTGTCGCTATAATCTTCTACGCATGACTTTACAAAGTCTGGAAATATTTTTAAACAACAAATACATGAATTCTCTACATTTTTTTTTCTTTGAGGGACTCGAGAGCTGAGAAACAGTTTTGCAATGTTATGCAACTTTTATTCTCGTCGGGAGGAGGTTTTCTTATATTTATTATTTGGTTCAGTAGGTGATCGCTTTGTAAACACGGTAAATCCTGTCAGCGATGCGACGGAACACAATCCCGACCAGCCAAGAATTTCGGGAATGGGTCCTCACGAGCATGAACAGAATCAAGGAGCCGAACACAATCGGCTGTCCGTAGGAAATTATATTTTCGTCGGGTGCCGGCCACAGGGACAGTGGATAAATAAATTTCCTGTCGGTCTATTCCTGGCAAGAAGTAAATAATTCGATGCCGCTCTTTGGATACCCGACTCGCTACTCTCTACTACAACGACGGGCCTAAAAACCTATTCTTGGTGTATCAACACCGACTACAATTCGAACACAGAATCCGCGAGGCTTCCTTTGACTATCAACATTGTCTATTCCAGCTGTCCGGTGGGGTGATCCAGTGAAATGCTTACTTCGATATCAATAATTTTCTCTCTCTCTCTCTCTCTCTCTCTCTCTCCTCTCTCTCTCTCTCTCTCTCTGCTCTAGAATCTTTTAGGAATTTTTATGCTGAGAATTTTTGTAAATAGAGTCAGAAATATAGCCTGTACAATTTTCTTGATGCCCACCTGATTTTGCCAATTTAGATAAAATTTGATCCTCGAGGGTAATATTTATGCTGAGAATTTTGGGGTAAATAAATTCAGAAATATAGCCTGCACAATTTTCTAATTTTTTTCAGTTGGTGCCCAACTTCATCATGCCAATTTAAATAAAATTTGATCCTCGAGGGAAATAGAATGAATGGGCAATTAATAAATTCGTGAAGAAGTTAAAAATCGATTTAGAAAATATATCAACGAACAGGAAGTCACTTGTTGCTTTGACGATAGGGGGAGCCTTTCTATTTAGCCGATTTCATTGTGATTCCCGGCATCGTCGACGAGAAATGAGTGGGACGTGGCGAGCACGTGACTTTCAATGGCCAAGGTTCGTGTTTCGTAATCGGCTGTTCAAACACAGAACGGTTTCGCGTGAACGGGGTATTTTTAAATCATTTGTACGGGTGTAGAGAGTCACTTTCCGTTTGGGTAAACCGGCTCTATAGCTAAACTCTTCAATATTCATCGATGCCGATGACTGTCAATGGTTTCCCGGCGCGGCGTGTGCCGTTAGACTTTTCCAACCGCGTCAAATGACTTCACACCACGACCGATGAACAACGAAGCCTGACCCGAAGTCCTAATCAGTCACTTCCTTCGCTCGAAGGAACTGACCGAAATATATCATTGGATAACCATCCTATTAAATAGGGGACTCTATCATTGACGTAACTGTCGCGCTATGCTGACACCATGACTGGCGAATTTCAGTCGGAAAGGTACTCGGAATTTTGTTAACTCGACGAAACATTATTAACCCCTGTGTCAATGTTTAAATAGTTGGGTAACGACCTATAATTTGCTGTTAAAATTTATTTGGCAAACAACTTGAAACGTCTTTAAAAAATTCAATCACGTCACTGTGTCGCATTTTGTTACGGGAATTGAATATTTGCGTGAACACCCAGAGTTCAGTGACCTCAGCGAGTTGAACGGCTGACATAATGCATTTAATGGCACGGTGTACGTCAAGGATTATTTTCCTCGTCTTCTGGAAAGACTCATTTGCTGGCTGAGAGTCCTCGAGACTCATCAACGACCCCCACCGATTAAAACAATTGCTGGCGATGGAATAATTAGCTTTATTCACCGTACTCTTCGTTCACCAAGACAGCGAGCGAGTGAACGAGCACGTGTGGCAAGGCGGACATTGCAGAAACTAGGGGAACTGAGTTAGGAAAGGATGATTCATCCAGTGTACGCCGCGGATGTTGCATCAACCGAATATCAACGCATCAGATCGCCTCGTTTCTTCGCGCGGGGAGACCTAACTGGCTTTCTATGTGGGAGTGCGTTATTACCAGACACTTTAGAAACTGTTCCTAGCTGTGCAAGCCTCGTACGACATCGCAACAAATTGACAACAATCTTTCGAGTACGGAAATAGCTTCGGCAACTCGAAATCTGTATTCTTGTTTAAAATATCGCGCTCTTTCTGGGCGAAAGGTGGCGGCGAATTTAAATACGGGTCACTGGAATGTTACAATTCTTTAGCCGTAATCTTCACCTACAGATAACAGTACAATGTAACTTACTTCAGGAAAACTGTGTCGAATTGACACGAGGGATGGACGAGGGTTAAATTCCTGTAGGTGTTAAATTTTAAAAAAACGTTCAAATTATTACTGGCAAGAAATAATTGCACGGGCTCGCGCAACACAGTACGAAGAGAACTTTTTCTGTAAACTGTTGGGCACGTTTTTCCTGGGAATCCTCGCGGAGTGGATTAAAAATTGAGATATTGATCGGACATTTTGAGATTCTACGGCCGCCGGGTCGCCATAAGATTAGCGGCGGTGCACGCAAACTTATCCTCGTCGTGGAATAAAGAATTCTGTGGAAGGGGAACGAGAAGTCATTTCTCCGGCAGTGGAAATGGCGTCGGCCTCGACCAATGAGTGTAGTAGGAGGGTTCAAGGATTCCCGCAGGAAGAGAAGCCAAAGCGGAGAACAAACATACAGGGACGCGTATAAACGCAAGCTTAATGGACCGACCTCTGTGTTCACCACTTCTCTATTCCAAGAAAGACGCTTGCACACTGTTCAGTATATTATGCGGCTTTGTGCCCCGTGCGTTGCCAGGTTTGCGGGCAGAGTCCTAGCCATAGGCGCGGCCCGGCCGCGTTTCAGGCAAATTAATCGTGGCTTTGTTTCGCGTCGACTCGCTGGCATTAATTTGATTAAATCCTAAAACGTTCCAGGCCAACGGAATTAGATGGACGGCTTATCGCGTGCATTTTTCGCGCCGGCACGCCGCAAACACGCCAGCGCAAAAAGATTGCACGCTGGCCGCCACCGATCGATACCAAAAATGCTCCTCCGATCTACCGGAATCTCAGCACAAAAATCGTTCGACTGATCAAACACGCGAGATGATTCGATCGACGGACGTTCCACTAATTACTGTAGGATTATTGGAATTTCCGACGACTGTTTAGAGTGGAATACTTCAGACGATTAATCCTTGAACGTACTGTATAAACGGCACAAAGGATGGCAGTGACCTTGGCGACATTTTTCGGAATTTTTTACTGGCGGTTGTTGCAGCACCCTCGCGAATTAACGAGGCTGTTCGCGAAATCCGCAGGCGAAGTGCGAATCAATTTGCGATTAACGAATTTAATGCGTCGCGTTCGAGTGCGCAATCGAATCGGTCCGGCACTCGAACGGTCGTGATTTCCGAAATGTTGATCGCGCTCGTAATAAGGATTCAGCGTGAAGCCCGGCGTCGCGCAATTAAACAGTCGACAGCGCCTTTTCAAGCGAAGTATTTCACGAGCAATCGATTCGCAGAAGGGGAACAGAGAGATGGGGACAGGGAAAGAGAGAGAGAGAGAGAGCGAGCGAGAGGGCATAACCAAAAATAATCGTTCCGCTCGTAAATCGAGCCGCGAGCCTGTGTTGGTGGCGTGTAACAAGCACGCACGATAACCGAGTGACACACTGCTTTCGGACGCAGGTGAGACCATTCGCGCGTTTCCGGTCATCAAGCAGTCATATCCGGTCCCCTGTGCCTCGGCAAATAGCTCGATTTCGGCCGGCACGATTCTTTGCGTGATTGCGTCGCCTGGAGAAAGGCTATTCCAACGTTCGACACCCCGAAAATCGATTCCTGTCCCTTCGTGAACGCACAAAACCCTCGGCTAGGGCTCCACGCAAAGTACCGAACGAAATCCTTCCCTATTCTTTATAATCTTCCCTCGCCAGTGGCTGGGTACATTTTCACCCGAATGTTCGAGGGGGACTCAAACCCATCGCTACTTCCAGCCAATATCATAATTTCATTAAAATTGAAAATTTTAAAAACAGTATAAAATTAATGTAGAGCGACTGCAAAAAATTGTGAGCATAGCCCAAACCCTCCAGATTAAAATGAAAAAAAGTTCAAACCGATGCGACGTCTAGTTTCCGAGATAAAAATTCTCAAGTGGACCGTGTGTGCTAGTGAGACTAGTAGGAATTCTCAAAAGAATTTCGACGCGGGCGAAGGGACGTTTTAAAGCTCAAGGCGTTTCGTGGGGGGTGAATCGATACGTATGTCTCCGTGTTTCATTCTAATAGAATCGTCGGGGTGCGGCCGGGCAGAACAGCGAAACAAGAAAAAGTGCGGCAGCGACTTTCCGCGTGAGTTTTCAGCTCCGTCGAGCCGTCAGGTCCGCTTCGTATCGTGGCCGGTAACCGCAGACGCGGTGTCGGCGCTGGTCAGTCAGCCCTCTGAATTATTAAAGCCGAGTCAACGCAGCTGCATGTAAATTCGTGTATCTGCCTGCGCGCCCTTCGGTCGCCTATCTTCCCCTCTTCATCTACCTTCGCCACCGTGAAACACACCGGGGACAGGCCGCCCCGCAAGTCTTCGGTGCTCGTGTTGCACGAACACTTCGCTCTACTTGGACGGTTCGACGCTTTGTTTGTTGCTACACGGTCGGGCAGGGCCGGGTCGGGCCTCTCCCGCCGTGTACGAGCACGGATTATTGTTTGTATGCTCGTACGCGCGATTACGTCGAGAACCGTCGCTGAAACGTTAGACGGCGACGACATCGTGCGATACTATCTTCCACGGTTCAGCGGGGTACTCTGACCCCGGTTGCTACGCGACTGACAACCTACTCCTGGATCCTTGCTCGTAGTTATTCATTTTTTAAGTAGGGATCCTGAAAAACCATTCGAAATACCGGCGGCATACTTATTTAATTGATATGGCACTCGAATGATGGGACACCTGGATCCTTGCTTGCCATTATTAATTTTTTAAGTAGGAATCATGAAAAACCATTCGAAATACCCGGGACGTACTTATTTAATTGATATGGCACTCGAATGATAGGGAACTCGAAATACTATGTGACCTGACTCAATCTGAGGCCACCATCGGGTGCTCGAAACCCATCGCTATTATCCGTAAACCATTCGGCTCGCCGGGCAGAATGTCGGACAAGGTCGTCAAGATAGCCACGTGGACGAAGTGAAACGACAGTGAACGGGCCACAGACCCGGCCCGACCGTCTTGCATGCGAATTTCTTGGGAAAAAGGAGCGACTGTGCTCGACGAGCCACGCACCTGGCGATCGCACGAGCCTTGTCGTGGTCGCTCGGTAGCTAACAGAAGCTTCGCGAGTAGGTGAAGAGAGAATTCCTCGACACGTCCCGAAACCCACGGCAATCAAGGTTAAGGTCGAGGAGAGCGAGAGGCTGGAGGCTGGAAAAAAATAAGTTCCTCGTGGACGATGGTACTCGAGCCGAGTAGTATACCGGGGCGCTGCCTGCGCTGTTCAAAAATAAGTGGGCAACGTGAACAAACAAGCAAACTTTTTTTCCACCTGCGGGAGATGAAGTCTCGTTCCACTGGGCGACACGTAATTGTCGAATGGTGTTCAACCAAAACTCGACTCTGCAGAAACAGCACAGTGGCTGGAGGTTGTCGTTCCGCTGAAAAATCGCTCGTTCTACCTGAACCGAAAAAGGAAACAAATAATTTCCTGGCGGAATGAAAGGGGGACGGTGTGTTGCACGTTGCACTGGCAGCAGGGCGGGACGAGAAACATTATGAGAGAGAAAAGGGAGAGAGGAAAGAGAGAGAGAGAATGAAATCCGAACGCGGCAAGTGAATAGTGAAATCCGAAAAAAGGACAATGGGAGGCCGGCACCTCGGTCTGATTCTTCATCGGGTGTCTCTCGACATTCAGAGATCATCTGTTCGTCGTTTTGTCTGGGCCACGCTACACAAGGCGCATTCAGCTGTTAAGCAGCACGCACAAAGCCCGACAGAAGGTAGACGAAATGAACAACGGCACAATGAGAAAGTCCGGCCGTTGTCAATCCTCCTACCGTCATGGGATTTTTCAAAATATAAAAATCCTAGCCAGAGAAACACGAAACCGGAAGCTTGATGAAAAAGAGATACTCGAAAATTATTTAATCTCGTCGGAAAGTACTCGACGGGACGATGAAAAAATCAAAAGGAACCACTGATCTCGAATGTACCGTTCTCTGGCAAATGGAGATCGAAGTTTGAGCCTATTAAGCGAGGTACCGCCCTACTGCCCCCACTCTGGCTCCCGGCGCTCGAGCGCCACGCCCCTTCCTCGTTCGCGAAACTGTTTTCCACTTAAAGTTCATTTACTCGAAGAGGAAGCGTCGTAGGAGAAAAATGTATGGAACGATTTCGATGCAATTTCAGATGAGGAATCGACTCCTGGTGTCGGAAAGATTATTTTCAGAAAATTGCGAACCTTATTCTCGATCGGCAAGTCAAATCGGAAGCGTCTGAGGCGTAAGGGGGGCAAGAACGTCTGAAATTGGAGTTAGGAATCCACGGAATTCGGGAGTTCGCGAAATTGCTATCGAAGCTTGCGAACTCTTCGACGTTTCTGAGCGCCTCGCACAGAAAGATTGAAATTTTTGAGGAACAAGAAACCGTCGGAACTGGAATCAATCACGTTGTTCAGCACTGAAATCGCCCAACTATCCGCAGCTAAGGGGCTCGAAGGAAAGTGCGAAGACTTCACGGTTTTCCCATGCATTTTCATGAGGCCAATTTGATCACACGTGTGTCCGAATTAAACGGCTCGACTTTCACATCCGAGCGCCCCTTTCTCCCAGCTTTCCAGCGAGATTGAATCGCTGCATCTAAATATTTGCTCGACCTTCGTTCTGTTTTCGATGCAGCCTCTCGACGGCCTTCGGGCGATCGTTCTCCGACGCTCGACGCACGGTTTCGCTATTGTAAAATGTAATCACCGATCGAATACGGTGTTACGTGTTCGCAATCATTAGCGATAACCATCTTCTTCCTTATTCCTGGTCGATATGCAATTCTATTACCAGTCTCGCGGTTTTCTCGCATTCCTTCGACTGCTATTCTCGTGAACGAACGATTGAAAAAAAAAAAAAAAAGAAGGAGAACCAACGAGACCGGGATTTAATGTTTATCGGCGGGTGGGCGGGGCGGTCTCGAAACGGCGCGCGAATCGATCGCAATTAAATTTACCGCGTTTCAATCTCACTGAAATGTGGGTCTCCGACTCGATTCAAACTGCGCCCAGAAACTTCCCGCAGCGTGACGCGAGCGCACCGAAATGACGACGACAGATAGCACACGCGAAACAACGTTCTCGTTCGCGCCGCTGGGACTTTATCAAAGTTAAACCAACAATTTCAATCGTTCTCCTCTGCCTTCCCAAAGGCATTCCCAGGGCTGTCCTCCCCAACCTCCAGTCTGCCGCTCGAACGAAACTTATTCTCCGTCCGCGTTATGTAAACCGGCACTTATCGCAACCAGATAGTCATAATTAACGGACGTCGGCTCTGTCTCCGCCGCGACAATGGGACGCCCATTGTCGACCACGCCGTGAACTTGTTTTTACTAATGCCGCGAGACGCGAAAACGTAAACGACCACGCACACCGCCGCTATTAACGAACGGAGACTAATAGAGTCGCATGCGCTCGCGACAACGTGTCTCTTCCCGCTCTTGTCAATCGTCACTCAACGGTGCCTCGCTAATCATTCGCGAACACGGACCAAAAATAACAGTTATTATAAAAAATTTTCTTACGATATAAAAATCATTAAGAAAAAGTTGATTATTACTGAAATTTAAGATAATGTGCACGAAACATAAAGAAACAAATTCGAAGAACAAAACGATTAAAAAATATCCTCCTCGATAACTGTTATGGATGGAATAAGTTCTTTTCGATTGCTCATAACAGTTATGGAAGAGAGAAATTTACTTAGATCGCTCATAACAGTTATCGATGATCGTTGTACATACCCATTTCTGTCATAAATGCATAAATTCCGCAGTCTATTTATAATACTTATTTGTAACGAATACGATTTGAGCTTGCGAATTTCTTACGAAAAATTCGTTGACTGAATAAAAAAATTTGTACTGGCACTGTATTTTGTGGACATTCAGTAGTGCAGACATATTTTCGTCTCTCCAAAAACCGGCCTTGTTAATCTTCTGGGAATTAAAATTTTCCTGCGGGGTGCATACTGGTTATTAATTACTGCTAGGACGATCTCATAGGTATGGTTTTTTCGTCCGGGAATGAATTACGCAATTCTCAATCAGCGAATTGGAATTTTTTTTCTCCTTTTAACGAACTTCCGAATATTCCAGCGATTTTATTTGGTGTGTGTGTGTGTGTATTACAGCGCGCGTTGGAAACAGGCGTGACGTAAAATATACGACCCAGATTCGAGTCACAGAGAATTTTCGATTTCATACCTAAAACACCATCAGCGAGCATAAAACCGTGCGCTTATTTATTTTCGCGTTACCGGCGCATGCGTCCACACCAATGCAGCTCTCGGGGATCTGTATGTGATTTCAAGATATGTTCTAACGAAATGCTTGCCTCAGCCTTTCCGTTCTTCGGCGAAATTAATGGAAAGAATAGATCTTGCGCTGGATTTTTGCTTGCCCTCGACCGATTCAATTTGATTTACCTGCGTTTTTCACTGACAATATTCCGCCATATTTTTAGAACAACTATTCCATTAAAGTGACCATTTTCTTTTCGAAATTTCAGACGCTCCAAACTGTTTGTTCAAACTAGTGGCAAGGTTTGACAAACCAGGATAAGTGCTTAACAAGCCAAAAAATGTTCGCCATCTCGTTTCGAAAGTTGATTGCATTAGGCCCCAGTGGAATTTTCGTAGTCACAGGTTCTCGGTTGAAGCCAGGAGCGCGAACGGCGTTAGAAATCGAGGACACGGTGGGGACTATTGGTGGAATAAGGTTGCCGGGGACATTACGTAAGAATCCTTCGGCACACTTGACCCACCAACATACTTTCACTTTTCCATTCGCAGAGAGAACAGCAGACTCACCGTCTGTTTCCTTCCTGTGGCCGAGTGATCGACAAAGCCAGTGAACCGAGACCGCGGGGCCAGACATCGCTCCGAGGATCGAGACGAAGGCGAAACTTTGGGGTCAAAGGCGAAACTTCGTCGAAGAAAGTCGCCATTGGAATTTTGTCCGAGTCCTACCGGCTTCTCGGGATCCCACTCTAATTATGCCGTCTCGTCTTCTTCATCGCACTCGCAATCGCGCTGAATCGTAAATTAAAGAGGCTCTTTCCTATATTTAGAACCACTCTGACAGTTTCAAGGATTCGAATTCTTTTTAATGGAAGAAGTCGGTACTTTTTCGGATGCGATGACTTTTGTTATATTAATTACATTAATCGTAACACAGGGGCTTCGAAATTTAATCTTATTCGGGAAGATCCACACCCCTAATTTTTACAGAGCCGAAAGATTCCTGTGTTACTAATGAGAAAATTATAGATAAATTTCTCGTCGATTTTGCTTTGAGAGTTAGTTGGTTTCTGTCGAATTTCAGTTGTTTGAGGCGCGTGTGAAGAGCGAGGCGATTATTTTGGAAATTTGAACGCTGCGGGGTCTTGGCCGGGTCGCCCCGATGATCTCGCAAGTATTTCTTTGTCTACTTTCAATCGGTCGATAAAGAAAGAACGACTCGACCCACGGCTCATCCTGGTTGCCGCTGTCGAGCCGCTTTCCAAGCGAGTTTTGCTTTCGCCGGGCGAAACAGAAAGGGAAAGGGAAAGGCAGACTCTCCTTTGTTCAGGGACCCAAGGGCCTGCCACGGACCGACTCGCTCGAGTGGTCTGAGCTGCACAGGCTGTAACTGCTCATTGTTCCACTGCTCGTTCCCGCAGGCTCGGCTCGGTAATTTCCAAAAGCTGCGGGCTAACCTTGAAAATGACGAGCGTACACAATCTACGGGGAACGATCGTTAAGTTCTCTACTGTATATTTGCGCGATTCCACCGCTCGGACGTTTACAACGCCGGGATAGCAAATACAATTTTATTTCTATTGGATAAATCCTCGAGAGAAGACTGGAATCACTAGTGGGACTCGACGTCGAAAATTCACACAACAATTTTCGAAGTCGTCCCGCTGGAAAAATTGATTCTCTACACACATATTCTACGATTCTTCTAGAATATTCCCGTGAAAGAATTTTACAAATATCTCGGCAATTCTCAAAGTTATACAGACTGAACATCGAGGACTAATGACAGAGATAGGAAATTTAAAAAATATTTTGTGATTAAACTGGGCAATGAAATTCTGGAAAGCAAAATTGTTTTTGATGCTCAAAAGAGTGTCCTAACGAAAGGCGAAAAGGTTTTTGACGGTACGTTATGAATACACTCCTGGAAAAACTCACAAGTATCGCTAATTCCGTGAGTATATTTTGATTGCGAGGTTCTTTTGGATAGTACCGCCATTTCTGGAAAAACATTTTCGGCTGACACAAAAATTGCTTTCAAAGCTTCAAAGAGTGTGCTAACACAGGGCAAAAATATTGCTGGCGACACTTCGTGACTAAACATCTTAAAAAATTCACGAGAATCGATTATTCGATAAATAGTTCAGCTGAGAGGAAAAACTCTTTTTGCTGATACAAAAATTGCTTTTAGCACTTTAATGAGTATACTAACACAGGGCAACAAATTTGTTGGCGACACTTCGTGACTACACATCTCAAAAAATTCACGGGAATCACTTGATTGCAATGCGATGATGACTAGGAGGATGAAAACGGTGGAACCAGTGATTGGTTTAGGCGACAGTCAGCCACGTCAGTAAACGGCGGCAAGAATCGTCATCGGCACCCAGCGATGTAATATCGATTGACGTCCCTGGTGCAGCTGCACACAGAGAGATCGAACGTTAATCCGTCGACGGTTACAGGGAGCAGAAGTGTGCGTGGACGTTGACGCGTGTCGGCACACACGGCTAAGACGACAGCCACACGCACGGCCTCTTAAGTCCTCTTATATTAGCTCGGGGTGAGTGCATGCTTTTATCAGCTTATCTTTGAAAGCGACGGTAAACATTTGAATTATTAAGTCTTCTGCCGGGCCCTTTTTACTCCACCGCCAGTTCTTTTCTCCTCCTCTATCTTTGCGACTAAGACGTCGTTGCACGCGTGCGACCGACGGTTTAACAAAGAAACAACCTGCCACCCGAAACGACGGATAATGGATGCTGCTTTGCCAGACCGGATATCAAAATTTCATCGCGTTACTCCGACCCAAGTGGCTGCCTGTTCCACGAAAAAAAGAAAAACGAATCGGTCGATCCATTGTGTCGTAAACCGTAAATCATGGTTTCTCGGAAATAGTTAAACGCGCGACTCGTAAGATTACGAGGCAGCTGTTTGCTTTCATAGTCTGCCGATCTTGAAGATAACAGAGAATATTTTGATAGTGCTTCGGTCAAAAAAAAGAGTCACTTCTAAAAATAACAGCCGCGTCATTTGAAAGGACTTTTCGTGTCGGAAACAATTTTTGTATTGGCCCAAGCATTTTGTTTTGCAAAAATGACTCAACACTTTACGATTTTCAATAATTGAAAGCATAGAAATTTGAATTTAAAAAGTGTTTAGCCGTGAATTATGCATTTTTCAAGATTATGCGACAAGCACCGGTCGGTAATGCGTTAATGTTATCGACATAAAAGTTTGCTCTATGTCTTCGGGAACGATGTCGAATTTTTTGGATAAAAGTGGAGACTTCTTGGATACTTTTTGCGGAGCGGCACGTCAGCCGAAGGTATCGAGATAAATCGATATCCTTGACAGCGGGGGCCAGGTTACACGAAGTCCATTTCCAACAACGCAACGGTTCGAGCACGCAATCTCGTAGCATCGTGGATGCAAAGCTCGCGGAACGCGCGATCATTCAATGGAAAACATAACCCATTGGGTTTCATCAACGAGCTGAATTATTCAATCTTCCAATAATCCGAACGTGTTCAGCTGAATGCAACGTGATATTGTTTCGAAGATCGCGAGCGTGGCCGCTCGTACCGAAACGATTTCGTGGCGCATCGAATAATGCAGTTTTAAGGACAAAAGCCCTCGCCGCTTCCATTGCTGTTTCCCATATTGTTTACAGGGAAAGAATAAGGGCCTCTCTCCGCCCGCGGGAAATGTATTTACGATTCATATAAATGTATTCTTCAGGTTTTCATCAAAAAGAACCCACCCGGACGACTGGGGCCAGTGCTATTCTCCCTGTGAAATTAATTTTGCCGGTCGTATTAAAAGAATCTGTACAAAGAAATCGGTTTTATAATCGATGGGAAATTCAATTTATTTTATATTTCAAGAGAAACGCGACGTCAAAGGAACTGTTTTGTAATTTACATTAAGCCCATTTTGTATTTTTGAATTGAACGCGGCGACGGAACAAAACCGTATTTCATATTAAATTTATAATTTACTTTTTCGGTTAAAAGAGAATCAAGCTTTACAAAAAACGTTCATTCTGCATCATACTTAATTTATTTAAAAGAATATTAGATTTTTCATTTTATATTTTCCTACAATTTTCGGTATCGTTCTACAAGGTAAATTTCCAGTTTTACGTATTTTGTTAATATTTAAACAATTGTAACTTTGTAAAATAAAATCGTACAATTATCTTGCCGGGCTCATTTCAAAGGCTGAAACCTGCTCTTTCCAGACCCTGAAGTCGTTTCTTCTGAAAAAATTTGTCCCCCAAGATGTGGATGAAAACGTAAAAAATGGACATTTTCGGAGAAGTCTCAAATTCAATCATCGGCACTGAAGTCAAAAAATTTTTTCCACAAGTCGGACCACATTGTATCTCAAGAATGAAGTCCTAGCTTTCGAAAGAGACCAAAAAATTTGATCTACGATTGTTTCTTGCTATTATGTTGCAGTTTAAGAAGAAGAGTGTCACTCTTGGTCCTCATGATTCTCATTTCCAAGAATGAGTGACAGTATGGCAGACAGTTAGCGAGCCAGGGCCGCCATGTTGCGCGATCGAAATGGCGGGAACGGCACCCGGATTTAAACTTTTAAAGTGGTTTGATTAAAAAATATATTGCTCGCCGGTGGTCTGCGTAATTGAATATCTGTCTGTTTAACGAGCCGGCCGTCGAGATAGCAAAATTGCTTGCTTCCTGGTTGAAGAACCTCCGTCCGGGCCAAGTAATAGGTGTCAGAGCCCGGCACTGCTTGATGGAAATAGAAATCGTGCAATTTTGTGGCAGAAGCAACACGGTTGCCACGACAGGGCTCGCGCAACCGGCCAGCATTTTGCGACCCCGTGTCAAACGCGAGAAGGGAAGAAGTTGAACGTTTGCTGCAGTTGGCCCGATGCAGCTGTCCCTTTTCCTACGTCCCGCTGCACCGGTGACACCGTTATCGACGTCTCACTGTCAAGAGTCGCCGGGCCAACACCTGTTTCCCCTGTCAGCCACACTTTTCCGACACTCTTTTCATTCAAGGCGCGATAAAACGCGAACAAAAAATCGTCGATCAAATTTTTTGGTCTCGTTCGAAAGCTAAGACTTCATTCTTCAGACACAATGTGATCCGATTTGCGGAAAAAATTTTTTGACTTTAGAGCCGATGATTGAATTTGTTAAATCCTCGGAAAATGCCAATATTTACGTTTTCATCCGCATCCTGGGGTACAAATTTTTTTGGAAGAAACGACTTCAGGGTCTGGAAAGAGCAGGTTTCACCCTTTAAAATGAGCCTAAGAAAGCTGCCTTGCGATTTTTTTTCACAAAGTTACAATAATTTGGATATGGACAATTTCTTGGGGCTCAGAGATTTTTGGTTTAGCCTACTTCGAGCGATACACCTTTCACTCAGAATGCTATAAAATGGGAACAAAAGATCGTAGATGAAATTTCGAGGGCTCATTTTAAAGCGGAGACTTCAATCCTCAAGCACGCTTTAATCTTGGTCGCGAAAAAAGTTTTTGAGTTTTTTACAGGAGATTGAATTTGAAAAATTACTGAAAATTGATCATTTTAACTTTTTGGTTGACACCTTGGGGTGAGCGGCCTATTATTAATGATAATTTTAAGAGGGAGAATATCCAGGCGTGATATTTCGTAACCCGGTTCGCTTTTGTTACGTATGTATTAAGTTGCGTGGCCTATCATCGTTATTTCGCGAGTAATGCAAAGTGCAGGCGGAATGCGGCTCCATTATTATGCTCCCTGTTGCACCACTTATCTTCGATCATAGCGTCGGTGTTCCTCGAGAATTGTTCTCCGTGGATCGCTTCACGAGTACGACCTTTTCGGCCCGATGCAAAGGTTACGAGCAAAGAACTTTTAACGCTTTTATTCGATCGGTCGCAAAAATCATAAATAAAATGAACGAATATCACTGGAACCCTTCTTACAACTGTTCACGATCGCTAGACTAGGTGTAATTTAAAACAGTGAGAACATTAGAAGAATTTCAGAATTCTCTTATATTATTTTCAACCTTTTATCCATATCGACAATGAAAATAAATTTCTGTTTCGCTCCAGTTTGTTATAATTCAGGTAAAACATTTTTATTTTGCATAAAGCAAACATTTTATTTTGCGTACTCGGATCAACTTGTTTCTTCAAAAGAACTGTGTCAAAAACAGAAGAAATCGGATGCAATAATTATTGGAGTATTTTTTTAGATACAAAGGAAAATCATGAAAGGGTTGGATAAATTGTTACGTACGCTCTTTGACCATTTTTACGAGCCTCGGGCGATTGCCGACAATCGGCAGGAAAGATGTTAATGAATACAGCATGGCGAAATCACGGTAACCCGATCTAATTAACGGATGGGCGTGATCGGATTATCGAAGAGTTTGTATAGTTAGCTGGTCACTCGGATCGATTGCCACCCAGGAAAATTGTTTCCGCGAGGCTGGCTGATAGATAAATATGGAGAACGACAATCTTTCGAGCGCACCCTGCGTTACATTCACTTAAACCTACAACCACCTTGGAACCCGAAAGTATAAAAAAAAATTATTCCACTTATTCAAAATAATTTTATAGAATTATATGTCCTCGAGATTCGTCTTCGAACGATGTTAAATAATATATGGAAATGGTAAACGTACACGATTGTAAGTCGTCCCACGGTGAAATGAAAAGAAATCTCAATGAAAATTCTTTTTGGCAATTTCGAGGGATATGAATTTGGATTGAATTTACGGGCAGGGGGAGGGGGTGAATTCTGGCGCTGTGGCAACCGATTTTAATCCCGGCAACGCGCGAACCGCATGGACGTTTGTTAATAGCGCTCGTTAATGAAATCGGCGCAACATTGTGTTTCCGGCTGGGCCTTCGAAAATTATGCGGGATACTATACCCGCCTACTATCTCAGCCTCCGCGGTATTAATCACGTTTTAAGCCGTCTCGTTCGTCCGCGCGAAACGTCGAACGAGGGAAAGTGTTCGACCGGAGGAAAGTCAAGGACTCCACGTTTTATCAAATCTTGCGAACCCCAAAAAAATTACTGACAAGATTTTGAAAAAATAGTAAAAAATTGGATTTTTCCTTTGGTCACATTTGTGTATTTGTTTATGATAATGTGGTCGCAATAAATAAACGGACACGCGAAGAAAATGTCGACAGCAGAACCCACGAATTGAATTGCGTTGTGTCGTATTATTTGTATTATATTTGCATAATAAAATATTGCATCATATATAATTAATGTACAGTTATTTTACATTACAGTTGCAAGAAAGCAAAATTAACGAGGATACTGATTCTGGTTACGGCTGCCCGATCCAATAACACGTTGGCCATGTATTTGTTTAATAATATCGAACTTGTTCATCTGTGGCGGCATGCAAAAATTTTATTATAATTCGTGCGGCTCATTCATTTACCGGTGATCACGTATACGTTCGACTTCCAACGAAGTCAATATTCATATTTTATATTAATTACACGGTACATCAAATTTTTACATTTTTCGGCGCGCGCATCAGCGTTCGCGAAATTATTCAGCTGAGTTTTAACTATGTTTATACATTCACAATGCGGCCGAAATGGATATCATTTCGCTCTGGAGAGTCTGCTGGATCATTTCCCGTGAATCACATTTGCATACCTTCTGCGATAAATCCGCAAAAATCTGATGAAGATGAAAATTTTGGATAAAATTGAATTTCTCAAGAACGGAAGCTTTTAGATGAAAATAGTTTTCAACTTTGTATTCGGTGTTGCAAAATCTATGAACTTAAGATATTGTAGTAGAGATGAATAAAAATTTTGTAAAATTGTTCTTTTGAATTTTTGAAGATTTTCGTGTTCCCGGGAAATTTTTTGAAGTTAATGGGAAACCGGAGGCAGAGACGAGTGTCAGTTCGAAAGTCCTCGGCAGGTAGAGGACTTAAAATTGGAGGCTTAGAAGCCAGCTCGCGTTCGAGCCGCGCCACCTCTATTTTCTCGGCGATCGAACGCTGAATAGAGAGCTCGTAATTCACGTCGCGGGAAATTAATTAATTACATCAGCTTCGTTCGTAGCGGGCTGATCGATACTGAAAATTATGTGCCTCGATGTGACAGCGTGCAGCCGCGTCTTCCAGAAACATTTTCCGCGGAAACAACTTTCCCAACTTGGCCCCAATTTTCCCTCATCGGAAAATTCATCAATCCAACAAATCCCACTTTCCCTCCAATTTTTACATATTTGTTACGCTCCCTAGTAGCGCAAAATATTGTTTAAACATTTTTTTCAGATATTAAAATAATATTTTAATTAACTAACGGAACAATTTAGGTGGCCTGTTTCTCGTGAGTCACCCGGTATATAAATATTAAAATAGATTGGACCTCTTTTTAATATCATATGAATGTCTATACAATATTTTGTGCTACTATAATTCTTGTTTCAAATCATTATCTTCCCCATCAGTTGAGAAAAAGTCGATAGTGGGCAGTCGATGCCACCAATTCGAATAAGAGAGAGGGCAGCAAGGTGAACAAATCGGGAGAAGAAGTAGCGTACAAGCGGGCTATCGTATTTTTCTCCATTAAAAGTAATTTTTCTCCGCTAATTGACAAGGTAACGTCGCGGTGGCAAAGGTAAACCGCGGGCAAACATTCTTAACGAGACTTTCGCTCGGCTCGGTCGCTAAAAATACAGAAAAATCGCCGACAGTATCTTATCGGTGTCGTTATCTATCGGGAGGAACAGTGCTCTCCGGCGACACATTTCGCCGTACGCCATTGTTTGTTTTGCCTTCGGTTTCCAATAAACCGGAGCGTTCCTGAAAACAAGAACCGCGTCCAAGGAATCTTAGGTCTCCAGCGAAAGGTACGTAACCACGATCGCGTTCGTTGTTTTCGTAATAACCCGACGAGACACCGGAAATCGCCATGGAATTAATAACGATGAAAATAAACGGACCCCGGGGACGACTTGTACATTTTTCCAAACGCGAGTATTTATTTAATTTTATTTAATTTTCCATTTAGACAATTTATTATACTATTGCTACAACCACAGTAATTAAGGAAGGAAATAAAGATTACTGTAGGGTAGAACTAATAAAAAAATTGATAAAACTTGTTGAAACCGTCTGTATCAAATTATCGACTAATAAAAGAAAAGAGTATTTTTGAATATATGTCAATGTGACCCGACACACTTTGGAATCCACCTCGGAAAGAGAGAAAAATTTTGGGCGTTCCTTCCCACACGCGATAACCAACGCAATATCAGTGGAACGCAAGCTGGAAGGGATCCAGATCGCGGAATATAAATATGCGTCGAGTTGTGAAATTTTTTTTCTACCACGTGGGCGGTGAATTACACAAGCGTGCGGGTCCGCTATAAATATTTAATGTTGTGGGAAACGGTCTCTCCCGCTTGTCGCGACGGGGAAAGCCTTATCGGTGGCTGGTATCAATTTTCAAGAAATTCCAAATGGCTCCGGAACGATTATTCCAATAGGTGCAATTACTTCCGGTGAATAATGGACTCATCTGCTGGACCGTTTTCGACGCGGGAAAGAAACAGTAATAATCATTATTAGAACCCATATCTCACGTTTTCGAGCGGAAGGAATTAAAACCGACCCAGCTATTAAAAAGCAAATTGCTTGGACCGCGGCGATATATTGACAACCGGTGACAAAGTACTGGAGTTTATTTTGCTTCGTGGCTTCTGTAAATTAAAAATATAAAAGATCAAAAAATATTAAAGAAGATGGTAGTGTGTCTATGACTGCAAAATGTTTTCCCGGTCTTTATCATTCTTTTCAACCCCTCCTCGAAATTAATGTTTATTGGAAACAGTTATGTGCAATTTTTAAAATTTTTAATGGTACAATTGGGTGTAGCTGACTCTGATTCGAAAGCGAAGTAAGAAAATTAATTGGAGAGTAGCAAGCGGGAAAGAAATTTGTCGGTGAGCAGTTGACGCAATTTCGAGTAGAAGTTCTGCGAGCTCCGATACATCATACGAGGCGGATAAAGTGAAAACCGAGAGAAACCTCCCATGTGGGAAGAGAGAAAGGTCGTGACAGATTATATTGTGGAAGTTCCGCGACCATGACGGAAGAAGCAACTAGTGTCGCGCGCGGTTCTTCTGCTGTGCAAACCGCAAGGAGAATCAGAACCACTTACCCGCCGTGAGCGTGTAATTTATTTGCAGCATAAACGTCCGACAACATTTTGAAATCGCCATTAGTGAACTATGAATCCCCTCGGAAACTTTCTACGTCTCTACTGAACAAGATAAATATTTTTTAAAATTTCCTCTGCCAACTTCTGTAACGAAATTAACCAAATCTCCCCAGTCGATTCATCACTGAAAATTCATTTTCGGATCAACGACGCGACGATCGCAAATTAATTTGATCAATATCAGGAATATGTAAATAGGGGAGAATAATAGAAAATATACAAACAGGTCCGTCATGCAAATTAATGTAAAACACGACGTAACGCAGAGATCGAAACTCGATGGACCGTGAGTTTACAACGGTGCTGTTGCCTGCGCTGAATATCGACAGGATCGAGAGGCGAAATAGCAAACGCGCGTGTACGCGCAATAAATATTTGAACCCGCGTTTCAATCATCAACGGGATCCAATTTATCGGAGAGAGCCGTATCGAAAATTCCCTTCCCCCTTTTTTTCCTACGAATAAACGTCAACGACCCAATGTGATTAAATGGAACAAAGATGGAGGGGAAAATAAATTAATCCCGGGCATCGAGGATCGGTGTTGTATTATCGAAAACCGCAACCGCTGAATAAACTGATAGTTTATTTAATTACCACGCCTCCCGCCGCTCGCCCCTCCACTCTGCTTCTGTTTGCCGACTAAAGTGTACATACCAACATGGTTGCTGTGATTCTTTTCCCTAACGTTCAGCAAATTAAAATGCGCACACGATTTTTTCTCAAGCTGCATAGTCTTCTTGCGAACTGTACGATTTTTTTTCTACACCCACTATGTAATTCGTGTTGAAAGCTTTACCATTTGTTTTCTAGATCCTACGATTCATGTTGGAAGCTGTACAATTTTTTGCTGCAGCTACAAATTTTGGGAGATACAGCAATTACCTATTCTTTTTTTTTTTTGTCTATCCACCTTTTGCACGGCTTCTGCAATTCTTTCTATACCCAACAACATTTATCCAAGGTATACACTCTTTTTACATTGTTTCCCAGACTACAGTATTTCCAATCTTTACAATATTTGTTTTTTTTTTAATTCCGTATATTTTTCTAGATCCTACAATTTTTCCAGGGCTCTGCAATTTTCATACCACCTTACGCAGCTTTTGTTGCAGTATATACAACTTTAATCTGCAATTTCTTTCAACAGCCAACAATTTTCTAAGACCCTAGTTACGTTCGTCCATGATTTTTTTAAGTGACGAAGGGTCAAAAAAATTAAAAATAAATTTACTATAATTTTTGTTTTACGAATTTTTCAATATCTATCGCTCTAGTAATTTTTATCCGATGGACGACGTAGAGCCAAAAAAGGTTGCCCTGGGATTTTGAAGATATCCCCCGGAATAATCTGCCCCTGATCCACGGTTTATCCTAACCCGGCAGTCCACCTCGACTTTCATCAACGGCTGGTCTCTCTCCTCGGCATTCTAATCGTCCCGTTCCGTCCGCGACTCCATATCTCCGCGGATTCCCGTTGCGTTTTGCGGCGGCACGCCATATCCCCAGCCCGATATCTCTGTAATTTGACTCGTGATACGAATAACGATGATACCGCGGCAGCTCCCGAGGGCACGTTGCTTCCCCCCGCCAAGCCGGGAATACTTGCTCGAATACTTTCGTGAAATGGAAAGTTATTTTCACCAGTGACGCAAGGGGCCACCTGTTTCGATGTCGCCCCGCGCGCTCGCGCGAGCACGCCGCCTCCTTTTTTTTGCGACTGTTTGTACGCCTCGCAAAAGCGCCTCGGAAACCGGTTCTGAACGGGTCTACACACCCGGGAACTCTGCCCACAAAGAAGACGAGCAACCAGCCTAGCCGCTCGCGACCGCCAGCGGAATATTCTGCGTCTAATATTTCATCGGACCGGTCATTACTCTTCCCACTGGTGACACTGCCGAGTTAATAGATTGACGGCCACTTATGAAACGGCTTATACAATTCTGCCCTCTTTAGCTCAATTGTACCAAACGTTCGCAAACATTCGATCGTAAATCATTGAAACCCCCTGAGAACCAGTTAGGTGTCGCTTAAACGAATTTTCGGACTCTTGTGAAATCATTAAAAAATTATTCCTGTACGCTCGGTCTAAATAGCTGTGAAGCTGTAATAAATTGCCTGCGAGAAATACTAGAAAAATATTTCTGGGGACTTTTTGATGAATTTATAAATTTGTCCTGTGTGTATTGTCATAACCGTGACGTTTTCCTGATTGAAATGAGTACAAGCATGACACACTGTGAAGCACGAGTGCCTGTGCAAATCGTGTCCGAAGAGATAGTTTCGATAGTAAACGTACACAATTTGAACAGGTCAACATGATCCAAACCGTATCGTGTTTGGACTCGTTTGAATCGGAAAAATGCCACAAGTACAATGCTGAATGTTTCCTAAAGAAATATTATAGTAATTCGAAACTTAATTAAACATCGTTCGCGTAGAAAGATTGCCAACCTGGTCGGCAAAAGAGAAATAGAAAGTGTACAAGGGAGCGTACATTGTGCAACAATTTTAATTGACGAGTAGCATTTTTCGAAGCAGCTCGAAGGACGTGAAAATGGCGAGGCAGCTAATGCCCGAGGAAAATGTTACGTACGAAGTAACGTTGCTGCGGCTGGTAACTGTTGGTGCCGCGAGCACAACAGACTCGGAGTACATAGCATGTTTAGTTTACAGGAAGGTACGCTCTGATTGCCGGTTTAAAGCCAGTTTCTATTGACAATGGCGTCGTTCTTGCCGGCGAGACCGACTTCACACATCTTCTCTCGCGGCGAGATTGCACGGGCCGCAACACAGCCGACGCTTTCATTTTCAATAAAAACAGACAGAAACAACACCGTCCCGCTGTTCGATTACAATCGAAAATTTATTGCCTGGCCTGATCGCCGCCGAAAGCCTGAGCATGGCTCGAACATTCAATTCGCGAGAGTTCGATCATTCATTTTTCAACATACGTCGTTTGATCGTGTTTGTCGCTGTAGCACTTGGTTCGAGGATGAGCTACATCGTTTAAAACTAGAACTACCAGGCTAACCAGTCGAAATCACTGGTTTTACAATTTCTTTTTGAACTACCTTCCTAAATAAAAAACCTACTTCATGTTCATCATTTTTTTCCCGCAATGATATAATGACTTTTACAGCGATAACTAAAGGGGTAATACATATAATGAATTTTATTTATGTTTAATTTATTCGCGGAATCGAAATAATTTTGTATCATGGCTACCTATGTATATCAATACATATTAGTCATTTTGAGATATGTATTTCGATAGATTTATTGATGTTTTGCGCAACGTCTTATTTTGGCGCCACAGCATAAACATAAACATAGCTGCGATGTAACGTAAGATATTGTTAAAAAAGACTTGATCATGTTTTAGAATGTTTCCCACTGTAGCACATTGTATGACGATGTTTGATGACGACTTTTTCGTGAACAAAGAAATTTACAAACAATTCTCACGAACCGAGTTTCCACTATTTGGAGAACCGAACCGTGTAGATCCAAAGTGGGAAATATGATGTCACGAAAAAATCAGGTCCACGTGTAATGCTCTAAATATAGTGAGGTACCGAGTCGCGCCGGCATGCCAGGCGATGTTAACAAAATAAAGAAGGCCGTACGTGTCGATCCTGCTCGATCACGCACACATTCTCCGATCGCGGGAAGACTATGATTCATGCTCGGGGATCGAGGGGAACAGCACAAGCCGGCAGGCAGGCAGGCAGGCGTGCCCACATAAGAACCGATTCTCACGATCTCGGGGAAGTTAATGAGCGCAGCCGCTAACAGGTGTTGCAGCCAGCGATGGTACTGATCCAATATTTGTTGATACTGGTGCCGGGAGAGGAGAAATTTGAACAATGTCAGACGTGATGTAATCTTCTTTTGTTTGAGCAGAAAGAAACAAAGAAAATCGACTGCCGAGATACCGCAATGGGACCGACGATGCTTTTATCTTTATTTGTCCTGGTTTGTTTGGGCAGCGATCAGGTGCCATCTTTGGTGACTCATTGTACGCAGAGGTATACAGCAAAGATACTATATAGTCACAAACTAGTACATGTTAGTCACTAGTCAAAAAAATCGAACAATTTTTCAGTGGGACATTTTTTAGTGCCGGTAGGAATTTGTGTGACATTTATAAAATTCATGTAGCGTGTATGAGACGGTAAATAATTATTATGAACAAGTGAAAATGGCCTTCTACGAGACGGCCAATAATTTCCATATAAATCTTGTTATAAGAGAATGGGGTTATTTCGTAAAACTTTTTTTTAATTCTTTTGCTAATTTGAGGAGCAGAAAAGGTCTTCCACTGAATGTTTGGCATGGTTTTCGGACCGGTGAGAATTTTGGCGCAAGGCAATCGAAGTTCGGAGCCAATTACCCGGCTATTAATTAGCGGGACGGTGTCATCGAATGCTTTCCGATCACCCAGTACGTTCACCGGTACAAAAATATCTTGGTTCGGCCTGATCGATACTTTTCACCCACGTATCGGCAGCACCACGTGCGAGGGTATTGGACCCATTCGCGACTGTGTTCTCTCTCGCTGTACACACGCGAGGCCTCGTCGGGTTCGAGGAACCAGACGAGCAGTCATTTCTCGGTCGGCCGTATTACGATAAAGCCGTGTAAACTATACGTTCATAGAACGACCGGCATTTTTACGCCCACCGAGTGCCCGGCTATCGTGAGCTCGACCAACAAAGTTCCTTTGTACAAACACGTCGCTATTAACGCTGCAAATAAACCTCCGACTATCCCCCACCCGCTACCCTCGAACAGTACGAACCCACCGCTCGAACATAAAATCAGTCCGAAATACGCCAATATTTCTTTTATCAAGCAATTCGGGGAAAACTAGTCGATAACCTTATCGAAAAACGCGCGTGTCACACTGCTGTGCTAATTACGGCGCCAGATTGGGTCGATTTTGTTCATGATCGAGCCGTAGGATTTATTCAAATTATTCGATCTGAACACTTTCTCTCGTTTGAACAATTGAATCTCCAGATGCTGGATTGAACCTCTGAACTTTTGAATGCCGGCTCGAACCTTTGAATTTTTTAACACTAGCTTGAACCTTTGAACTTCTAAATAAATGCCGGCTTCAACATCTGAACTTTTACACGCTTGCTGGAACCATTGACCCCCTGAACTTTGAGATACTAGCTTGAACTGTCGACCCCTCGAACCTTTTTGAACTCTTAAATAATAGTTCGAATCTTTGAACATTTTACTAACTCTTTGAGCACTCGAGTTTTTACATACCAGTGTGAACATTAAATATTTTGTACCTCCTTCTCGAACATTTGAATTTTTCCCACCCTATCGTGAACACGTGTTCGAGCTAGTTCGACCGGTTCGAATTTTCTTGAAGAATTGCAATTTCTGAATTTGTCAGACGGTAGCCTGGATCGTAGATACTCAGCCAGGAACAATTTAGTGGGTCACCACCTCGGATCATACCGAGATGATCGAGGCTAATTAATAAACATAGTTGATACCGCTTAATAAGATGACTAATGGGCTCGGAGAAATGTCTGAATAGGGCCTGCTCTCGAGATTAGAATTTCACTTGATATACACCAGGGGGGCACCGAGAGACGAAGAAGTAATTAAGTCCGAGTCACGGAACTGATACACGCGGTTCCATTGAATACGATTTCCGCGGGCGCGCTCACACTTCCACACGTTTTACACAGCTGCTCGGAACGCGAAGGTGAGTAAGAGTGTACGCTCCGGCGCGGCGTTCCGACGTAATTAAACACGTTAATTGTGCGACGGGTGCTCGCACACGGTTACACGAGATCCCGAGGAAAAGAAATATATATATTTCTCCACGAGAAATCGCGGTGGGCACCTTTTATACTCGTAGTCACGCGATATCGGCTCATTATATAATTTCTGCGCATCGTTTTCAACAAAATATTCCATGTTTCATAATTGATTACTAGATAGCGGATTTTATGCGTTTATGACAAAAATGGCTAGGTGCTATTTGAAACATTCAAAACATTAGACAAACTTACAAATACGTTTATATTGTTTTCACAGCCTATTGAACATATTAAGAGAGCAAATGGATTTCTATGTAATTCCGGTTTGTTGCGATTCAGGTGGAAATTTTTTATTTCACGTAATTGATAATTAAGACTAACCTAACACGACCGGTTCTAGATTTTTTGAAATTATAAATATGTGTTACCATAAGAACCGCGCGGAATCTAAATAAATTAAATCTTGTCATTTTTATAAAGCATACCAATCACTTTTAATAGCCGGTAGGTACACAGCGTACATAAAAATATTTAGTAGGAAATGAAGAAGTTTGTGTGGTACATACTTTGGGATTATCGACCATTTTCGCCAAATATAATATATATAATGTTAAATGAAATAAAATGTTAAATAAATGTATATTATTATAATATATATTTTATACACATATTATATTAATATATACTACCTTTTGGCGGTAATTTCGTGTTTGGCGAAAATGGTCGACGGGATAATCCGGAAGTATGTACCATTTGTGTAATTCCAGAGACAAGATCTGCACTGAAAGTAGTTGAACTTGATTTGCTGGAGTGTTTTCAGCCGAGTTTGATGAAAAACATTTCATCCATACGAGACAAATTTTCGTTGAGTTTGCAGGTTGCCATAAACGAGCCGGTTCCCAAGGAAGCCCGTGCGAGCCATCCGCAACAACCTGGTTGCCCAATCCCAGAAAAGGCGCAAAAATCGCGCGAGCCAGCCGCGTGACTAAAAGCTACGGTCGTCCATGATGCAACGCAGCCGGCAACTTTCACTGTTCATAATTCCCGGTGGAAACAAACACGAAAGGTATCAAACAACGCGTAGAAAAATCGAAACGTTCTAACAAAAATCCTCGTGTGGACCGGAGAGGAGAGGAGACGAGACGAGACGAAACGAGACGGTTGGAAAGGAATTTTGGCGGGCGGAGAGAAATCGGCGCGCGTCGTTTCCGCGGATTCTGGCGCGCAAACGTAAACACGTCGGGGCGCAAATATTATGATTTTGAGACGCCGGGTAATCGTGACCTAGAGGCGAGGTCTAGCAAACAGTCTCGGCTCTTTTTGAAACGTGGAAACATGAAAAAGAAGGTCGAGTAAAAGTTGTATGGAATTTTTGAAAAATAAAAGAATAAAAGGGGTGACCGAGGATGGGGGTCAGGGTTTTGAATGAAGGCTGGTATAGTGGACATGCGCCCTTGAAACTGGCGCGGGGATACGAGAGGAGCTCTCGGAGCCGGCTTGTGCTCCGTGCGCGTGCCCGAGCGGGCCAAGAGCGCCGCGGGGCGATCTCCCGAGAGGATTCGCGCGGAGATGGTCTCCGGCGGAGGGAACCGGTTCCCTAGAATGGTTGTGGTGGTGCTTGTACTTACCGTGGAACGGTAGGACGGCTGGAGATGGCTGGAGACGGAGAAGGTATCCAAAATGGAGCTCTCTGGCTGTATCTCACACACTCGCGTATTCTCCACACTTGCACAACGAGGAAGAACACAGTCTCTCTCGACAACGAGAAAGAGAGAGAGAGAGAGAGAGAGAGAGAGAAATAGAGAAAGAGAAGGCACTGGAGATTTCCGGCGCGTGGATCGATGATTTCCGCGCACGCACTATACGCGGTTAAGCAGCGACGATGCCGAAGGAACGGACCGGAGAGGATATCTCGACTCTCGGGGAACGTGAACGAAGCAGGACGCAGTCGCCGGCTGACACGGGGCGGGCGATGGCCGGTTTGGAGGTTAGGTTTCGTCGAACCGGTCTCTCACAGGGTTATAGATCACGAGACGAACGACGGCACTTGGTTTTTCCTGTTGTTCGGACCGGGTGTCTCCTCGTGGGAAGCCGCGTGGAGCTGACACGAAGTAACTCTCTTGCGCGTCAGTCGGGGTCGGCACACTGTGTACGCACGGACGCGTTGCGTGTTGCTTCGGAACTGATTCTTCTTCTTCTTCTTCTTCGTCGCCGTGATCGTCGTTGTTGTCGTTGTTGTCGTTGCTCTCCACTCGCGGGAAAGGTTTCGGTGCGTTTCGGTCCGCGAGAGAGCGGCGGTGGAGAGAACAGGCGAAACACGATGGGAAACAAAACAACCGACGATGAACCGGGAGAAAGAGAGAGAGAGAGAGAGTGAACGGGGGGATAGAGAACACACGATTGCCGAGGGAAACAAAGGAGAGACGCGGGCGCGCGCGCGACAAAAAACTCGGGGACACACGGAGCACGAAGATGAAACGTCGCGCGAACACGAAAACTGCGCGTAATAGATCCGGCTAAGAGTTGTAGGCACGCCACGAGTAGAGGTAGGCGACGCTAAAACTTCGCCACGAGTCGTGGCACGCCACCGAGAGGAGAGGAGAGGCGAGGTGGGCCGAGGGGACGCGGAGGGAGCCGAGCGAGACCGCCGAGTAGACGGGAAGGGGAACGAGGGGACTGGCGTGCGGAGGGTTGGAGGGGCGGGGAAGCCGACCACTCGACTCACGGCTGCCAGAGGGTGCGGAGAGGTCAGAGGGGGAAATATGGCGACCCGCCGCAGGGACGTGGGGTGATTGAAGCGACTCGATGGGCGAGGGGACCGCGACGGCCGAAGGGAAACTGGGAACCGAGGGAGGGGTGACACGCAGCCGGCAACAGCCGACTACGCTCTCTACCCGCTCCCCTCAGTCATCCACTGGTTCTCGCTCTCGCTCTCTCTCGCTCTTTTTCTCGCTCGCTCACCGCGTTCTCCCTCCACCTGGTCTCTCGCTCGCTCTCTCTCCCCCCCACCGAAGACGTCGCTCCGTCACTCGTCGGCCAACGTTGTGTTCGTGTATCGGCACACGATAGACCACGCTGTGTGCCGCGCCGAACTCTATACGGGGTGTCTTTTGACTTCAGGACGGGGATCACTCGCCGCTGGCGGTGGAGAACTATCGGTAGTCGATACCATCGATAGTTATCGATAATTATCCATAGCGACGGTGTGCGATATACTTTCTATAATACGAGCCGTTGTTCTGTCGTTTTGGTATTATCAGGAATAGATTTGTAATTTTACAAAATCGCATTCCGTTCAATTTTATATGTTGTACATCAGAATATAGTAACCGTGAGTTTTCGTTGAGAAAATTTAACATTGTCTCCTTTAATCTTGTCTGAGTTGATAAGTTGTATGTACAATTACGAAGTAAATCGTTCGTGACCAAATCTTTTCTTGCCTTCCAGGTGTCTTAAAATCTTTCAAGTTCTCTGTAGGAACTTTCCATGCCCAGAATTTCTTTCCAGGGTACTATGTTCTATATTATTATTATATTTTCTTATTTTCTCTGGTCTCCGGCAGCATCGAAAATGGGTGGCTTCTGTATGAAAGTTCATTTCGCTCCCGGGGACAAAGGGGCGCAGTATACATTCCGTTTGCGCAGTGGCCCATAATTCTCGGTGATCTCAGCGCAAACATCGCCGGGGCTGGTGGGTAATGTGGGTATTGTCTGGTCGAGTCTCGGTTTCACGACACCCGTTGTATGGCCGTGCACATGGTCGCATAGGCGAAAAGAATATAGGAGGCGAGCAAGGTGAGAGCAACCGAGAGGGCACGATGAGGGCCTGAGAAAGAATGGACGAACAAGAGAGAAAGAGAGAGTGGTATAAGGGTATGGAGAGTGAGAGAGGGGCCGCGATGAAAAAGGACGAGTGGGGAGCGGCGGAGTGAAAGGGGAAGGGCGGGAGGGGAACGAACGGAAGACCTTGCACAGCGTGGCTCGGAGCCGCGTAGAAAACGCCGCTTTGTGTCGGGGTACCCGGCATAAGAGAGGAAGTACAGGTCTAAAGGAAAAGAAGGCCCTCGTGCGTCTCCGCTTCTCCCGCTGCTTACTGCTTGCTGCTGCTGTTGCTGGCGATTCGCGCACCTAAAGGTCTTTTCACACGACTCTCCCTGGAAGACAACCCGATGCCGGCCAGCCGAGAAACGGAATGCCCGATATTTTTCCACAGCTTTCCTGTTCCACGTCTCCCTCCACCATACCGAAGCCAACCCAGCCAGACACGACCATCCCCGACGAGCCGAGCTCGAGAAATTGAAACGGAACACGAAACTGCACGCCTAACCCTTCGTGCTTCTCTGCAGCCAGCACCTTTCAATTTTTAATACGTTTTTATCCCTCGGCAGAAGACTTGGACTTGGTACTTTGCAACGCAATGTCTCTGCAATTTGGTAAAGTAATAGTTACCGATGTGCAAACATTTTTTTCAGTCTTTGGAATATAGTTTGGAACTTAGAACTGAAATAAGTACGGGCTTGCAAAATTTTGACTGCACCGGTCCTACGAGCACCGTCAGGGCATAAAGGGTTAATTCACGATGCAACAGATGTAACTCTCGCTCCCTGGACCCCAACGGGGTCATTCTAAGATTTTCCGGCATCGACTGCTGTTTAGAAATCGAATAGCTGCAGCACAGAAGAGAAACAGAAAGGAAAATTGTGCAAATTTCAGCAAATTGTTGGTGGCCGTGCAACGTGGACGGCTCTTAATGCGAGACCAAACGCAAGGAAAGCAAAAAAAAAATGGATGGAACGCCACGTCACGCGCCATGTAGTAAGAAAACTGCATCGGACTAAAATAAAAGGCGAAACCAGTGTCCCGGGTTTCTCGGAATTCACGGTCACGTCGTCGATCTGCCTTAAACGCCGGCTCGTATCGGGCGATTATACCTGAAAACTAATTCGTTAGGTTTGCGCGGCGGTTATATAAAACTGCGCGGGTATCGGTGTTGCGCAACTCCTATCGTAAAATGGCGTCCAAACACCGTGCCCGTACGAACATATTACTCGAAGATCTTTTAAACTCGACAGTGTAGTAATTCCTAAATTAAAAACAATTAAAGTAATAACAGAAAATTGGTTGAGCTTCTGGGGAATTTTATACTTGTTCATAGACAAGAAGCATACGAAGATCCGAAGTCGGTTTATGTTATGGACGGAAATATAGAAATGAATTTTAATTGGGGAGATATAAGTGGTGGTTTGGAGATTGGCGATGGAGTATCGATATAATGATCGAAGTGAGGGAACAAAGGAACAGTCCCGTGTGGGTGCACAGGCGAATAGTACGGCCCTGGGACGCGCCTGCATGGGAACGTACCCACAGGATCCTGCTCACCGCATACACAAAGGACGAGCCACCTTTTACGCGTAAACCCGTGCCGGCCGGATCGTATTCGCGTGCGCACACCATCAAACAGGTTTCTGGATGTTCCCTCCTGCACTAGTGACGCGCTATAGCGCTCAGTATGATCGTCTTCGAACTCTGCCAAATTAGGTTCTACTTTCCCCACTCCCAATCCTGTCTAATTAAATTTGCTTCGCATTTATAGTCGCTACAAAATCCGTCCTCGCAAATTTCCAAAAGGGAGAATAAATTTAAATAATTATCCCTGAGGGTGCTACGGTTTTGTTTTTTATAAACTTCCAGAAACATATACCACCTAAATAAAATCGCAAACAATTCAGAAATAAATCGGAACTCGGCAAAGGGCCAACAGCGATAAGGTGTTACACTGAAATGTATGCGCGCTCAAATATTTGAGGAATCACCACTGTTTGAATATTCAAAGCGGCACTATTAAACATTCGAATAGTTCCAAGCCTAATTGAAATGCTGCGCAGCCATACCTGCGACGCGGAATTACAAATCGCAAGGAGGGTTCCACAGGTATATTTTTCGAAAAATATACGAGGGACTGCGACACAGGTATCGTAGTACTCCGGCAGGACTCTGTTCGGTCGTTACTTTCCTTCCGAGAACCGAGTGAGTTATTTCTACCTGGATTCCCGGTCGCATCCCGGCACAGCGTTCCTCGGGACACGGTGAATTCGTTATTTCCAGAAACAATGTCACTTGATTACGACCAACAGCCCTAGAGGGAGTTTTACGAGTTCATCCAAGTGCGCAGGTAGCTCGAAATTTGAAAAGAAAAGTTCTTTCCCAAGACGCAGACTCGAGGAGGTGACTTTACTAATTCACTTAAAGGAAAGTAGTGCGCGTACTGATTTGAAATTTTGTGGTGTTGTGCAGGAATACCTTGGAAGTGCTCACAAATTTTTTCACTCGAAAATAACAACTTTTACCAGAGATATACATAAATCTTTTTCAGAAGTCAGAGAGAGAGAGAGAGAAGTCGAAAAAAAATTAGCCATCTTCGTGAATTTTTTTAAACAAGACTGATGCACGTACAGATTTAAAATTTGGCGTGCTTGTCCGTGGACATCTCGGAAGTGTACAGAAAATTGTGAATTCAAAAATAACGATTTTCACCGGAGTTACAAAATTTTTCGTGGGAGCGCTTTTCGCCACTTGGGCGAGATCAGCTGTCGAGGTTCTCAGGGACGAGAAAAAGGATTAAAAAATGTTGCATATGCGTGAACATAAAAGCCACGTGAACTGAAACAAGTGAAAAGGACGTGTAAGTCGAAAATGTAGCGTAAATTTCAGTTTCGCCGGTGAATGCGAGGTGGCATAGTCTTTTATCTGGCGAATTCGGAGACTATTTGAGTTTCATGAACTGAGCTCGTGAAAGCGGGCGTTCGCATAAATACCCGAGTCTACGGTCTACTTACGCGG
Source organism: Lasioglossum malachurum (assembly GCA_028455605.1). Taxonomy (NCBI): domain Eukaryota; kingdom Metazoa; phylum Arthropoda; class Insecta; order Hymenoptera; family Halictidae; genus Lasioglossum; species Lasioglossum malachurum. The sequence goes on from CM052315.1 coordinate 4,180,249, forward strand.
CGACACAAGGTGGCTAGACACAGGCTCAGAATTTCGCATAACAACAGGGCGTCCCGTTACATCAAATCGGATCGATGCGCGTGATACAGAAAAGTTTAATTAAACCGGGGGAACGCCGCGTGCCTCGTGCCCGGGCTTTAATTACCGATAAATTGGTAACATTATTAGGATGTTAGCGGGCTCGACGATATCGAAACTTCATTTTTCAAACCTCCGCGGGATCGTACAGAGCCGCGGGTTGGCGGCTGTCTTCCGATAATTCACTTATCGCGGATCAGAGGAGAAAAAACCGGGACTACTGTGCATCGACGGGAATGAAGACGCGCAGGGGGGTCTTTAAATGATCATTTCACGCTGGACAAGTCCGAGAATACACGTTACCCACTCTGCACCGTGTAATAACTATGATAACGCCTCGTTCAGCATGATGAACCGCCTTCCAGAACCATTACACCGCCGCCGGGGGAATCGATCGTCGAAGAAAATTCAACCCAAGTGTCGTTTCCGGGACGGAAATAGGCGATTTACTGCGCGTCTTCGCGCGGAATTAAAATTCTCTGTCGCAACAAACTGGAGCGGACCGTCGATCTGCACGTTTAATTTCTTGAAAATGTTTTTTTTTTCGAATTTTTCCTCGTCGACGGGACACGAAAATTGCAAAATATAAAAATCTACACGAATGGTACCACTGCAGCACAGTAAACGGAATATCGCAGAAGCCACTATAAAAAGGATGAATTCGAGTATCCTCTTAATAATGTTAAAGCATTTTAAAGACTGCGGATTTGCAAGTTTTTAAGAATGCCGCCATCGTTGTTAAGAAGATTAGCGAGATGAAAAGTATGTAGGAATATGTTTAATGAAAGCTTCCCGTAACACCGTAAGCTCGGGGGATATAGCAAAAATGATAATAAAATTTTGAAAAGAAGATAAGGATGCGCGGTGTAGCGGAGGGATTTGGAAGGATGAGCGAGATGAGAATGATTCTATGTACGAATATGTTTAATAAAGGGGTTCTGTAGGTCATTCCACTTTCTTCGCTTTTCCACGCAAAGTGGGAGACAAGTCTGGAGCCCATATCTCACCCGGCGGAACGCTAAACGCCGCTTTCAACGTGCGAATTAAGATTTATCGCGCGCGCCGTTTGACCGAGAAGCCTTCCCGCGCGGCTCCGTAAAGTCACGGCGAAGACTTATGAGTTTTAACTACCAACAGACCGAAGGTTGCTGCGCCGTCTACGTATTTTCACTGCCTTATCAGCTGTACGCGACCTCTTCGGTGCCTCGCCGAAATATTTGCCCTGCATTTCAGCACAGCGACGATCGAAATCGCAACAGCCCGGTTAGAAACTGGCGATCTTTAAACTACCATAACTGCTTAAAACAAAATCGTACAGGAATCTACCTGGGCGAGTTCGAAGCAGAAACCCTCTACTTTCACTCCCCATAAGCTTTGCTTTTTCCTACAAAAATTTCTGCACTTGGAATTTCCCTAGATGGTGGACGTTTCCAGTACACTTTTCACTGAAACTACCATAACTCGGGAACAAAAAATGACAGGTCAAATTTTGAGAGATCATTTTAAAGGGGAAACTTCAATCTACATTCTCAGTGATGCATGAGTTGCGAGAAAAATTTTTTGGGGTCTGCAGAGAAGCTTGAATTCGCAGAATCCCCCAAAATGTCCATATCTCACTCCGCCAGTTGTCGCGAAGCGGAAGAATTTTTTTGGCGGAAGTATCTTGGACCGGTCGAAAGTGGAAAGTTCAGGCTTTAAAAAGAGTCTAGGTGCGTTGTTCTACGATTTTTTTTTCGCGATGTAACAATAGCTTGAATATATCGACTGATCTAGTCAGATAGGGTATGTATTGAGAAGGACAGGGAACCAATTTCCAAGGACATCGCCGGAGGACTCGAAGGGAAAGTGTTCGACGTCAGCTCGTTCGGAATCTTCCCAGCAACTGGACCGTGTAGGAGACGCGCAAGAAACGGGGGAAGTAAAATTAATCTAAATTAAGTAATCGCCTCTCCCCCCGGTTGGCTAAGAAGGTCGATGCCTAAACGAGACGAAGAAGGCTCGGCGTCGCCCATAATCGTCCCCTTCCTCTTTCTCTTTCCATTCTGAATAGTGAGAGAGAGAGTCCCCTTTAGCTCTCTCTCTCTCTCTCTCTCAGCTTGGCGGTCCGTTCGTACGGTATGCGCCATCTGCTATCCGTCTGCTGGTTAATTAATTGACCGGCTTGTCCTTCCCTTCACTTACATTTCGCTCTTCTTCTACACCGCGCCTCGTCGTCGTCGTCGGTCGGCATTGCGATAATAATAAATTCACAGTGGCGAAACGGTCTTTGCCGGTGGCTGGACGTGCGTGCATCGATCTTCTATAATCACCCATTAATTATGCCAGCACCGCGTGTCCTCTCGCGAAAATGATGTATCCGTCCCCGTCCAGCCGATGGAAAATTAGCTGCCACTTCGGATTCGACCTGTGTCATAACCAGCCCCGTTCCTCGACGAATGCGAGTCCATTTTTCAACCGACCAAAGTGTAACAACCATAAACGCTGGATCCGCTGGAAGCATCGCACTTCATACCGAGCGCTGTCGCGGTCACATGTGACGGCCTTACATCGTGAGAGCCAAGGACACTAACTGCGCTTTCTCAAAAGTGACACAGAATCTTCAATTGTGATTGAATAGTTCCCTGCAACTCAGCTACCGATCATGATAGAGACCCAATCAAATCCAGGGATTTATGGTAGCAAATCCTTGATGCCTTCAGTCCAAACCTTCTGTGACTGCATACCGATTAATTTAAATGACGATTGAGGATTGTCTTCGTCAGTGATAGTTGAAGATCCAGAAAATCACTTTCTCGCTATATCTCGCTAGGTTCGTTGGTTCTCCATAGTTCCCTGCAAGTTAGCTACCGATCATGATAGAGACCCGATCAAATCCAGGGATTTATGGTAGCAAATCCTTGATGTCTTCAGTCCGAGCCTTCTGTGACTACGTACTGATTAATCTAAATGATGCTTGAGGATTGTTTTTGTCAGCGTTCATTGAAAATCCAGAATCGCTTTTTAGTCACCGAATGGGACCGGCAGACGACCAGCAATGCGATCTCCGCAAGCTGCACTCCAACGACAGCTACGTATCCCCCATAATTCTGAATGATGGAACTTGCCACAAGCCAGGGAGGGAAGCCCGTGCGCTCTGGGTTCCGCAGCGATCAGAAACAAAAAGTTACCGGTTGGCCCGGTCGTGCCAAAAGAGTCGGCAAGTTCCGGCAGGGTGAAAAAGGGGGAAGGCGACCGCATGATGGCTGCTTAAACGTCGCGAAGTTTTGGCGGAACTGTTATTGAGAAGTCAAACATCCACACCGGGGTACCGGTAGCCCGAGAGGAAAAGTTGGCCCCGAGCCCAGCCGGTGCACCGGCGGCGTTGGCTGCGGAGACGGACAACAGCCTGGAAGAGGAAACGAGAGAAGTCCGACGGTGCCGGGAAGAATGAAAAGCCTGGATCGCAACAAGTCCCGTGGCGTGTCAGCGTTTGACACCGTGGTTAATTAACTCCCTATCACGCCGGACCTCTCGTGATCGTCTCGTCCTACGCAATTAACGTGCACTCGTTTCCAGAATATATTCACCGGATGCTAGCTCGACGCGATTTATGAACCTAATTGCGGGTGTCCGCCGGTGGATAGCTTCCAGTAGCCAGCCGGCTTCCTCGATCGCGTTCCCAGGCTCTTATGACGGATCCTTGATGTCCTCATCTTGGATCTTTTGAATTTGTACGCGGGCTAGATGATTGAGCACTGGTTCTCAGGAATCCAGGTGTTTATCATCTCCGGTGGATAACTTCTGGCACTTTACTACAAGCTTCGTTCGGTGATTTAGGGTCCTGGGGATTTATGGTAGCAAATCCTTGGTATCTCCTGCTTGGATCTCCGTCGGCTTGTTTATTTAATCCGGGTGTTCGTCACCCGTGGTAGCTAACTTCTTCAGCTGATTTAGCTCCCTAGGCGATTAAATGGTATCGGAAATTTGGGACCAAACTGGTGTCCCGCGTATGGCAGTCGTCGCGATCAATTGCGATTGTTGTGGTCCTTGATGACGTCGTTGACGGTTGTTGCCGTCGCACTCGATTCTCGAATTAAGCGAAACATCTTCGACAGCTTACCGCACGCCTCGAATCACGGAGACAGCAATAATTCAGGAAATGCAGCACTCAAAGCCGTCTCGTCCCATTCATCGAACCGGGTCCGCCCGTTTAGCAACAATGAGACTTCCGATTCGAATCTGCGGAAGTACGACGAGCGAAAGAGTGCCGGGTAAAAGTGAAGGAAGGAAGAGAAAGGGGACATTTTTCGTCGAGATTAAAGTATACATCGCGTTTCTTTCGTGCCCGGGGATAACAATGGGGGACCGAACAATTTCTATCGTTGGCGTACTCTACCCATCAGGAGATTTCTCAATAAAGAGCCGCGTTCAAACTTGGTTATCCACGGAGAGAAAGAGAGGGTTGTTCTCTCCGACAGTCGAGAAAGTAACGTCGACGTGATAAAAGATGGAGAAAAGAAACACCTAGAGAGAGAGAGAGAGAGACTACCTCACCAGCACTCGCTAATCGACAAGGGAAAATTTATGAAACATCGCTCTCGAACTGCCCCACGGGCGTGCTCGAGTTTGTCGCTGTTAACAATGAAAGTTTCGCGGGACGGACAACCGGTGCTCGACGATTCGATAGATTCGCCGAGGTGCTACGTGTCCAAAGTTTTCTCTAATGGCTATGGAAATCCTCGAGAACGAAGACGCCCGAGACAGGGCCAAAATTGCGTTCCCGGTAATCCGTGTCGGGTTTGGCTTTTCGAGCCGAACACTGCAACGAAACTTCACGCTGCTCGATTGAAAGGAGGATCGCTAAGTAGCCCTGGCTCAGTAGTTTTGCATTGGTCAGTCCGAGGAAGCACCGAAGAAATTTATGGACCTAACTGTAACGTGGACTGACTCGGGATCACCTGACTCGAGTTTAGATCAATCTATAATCACCTAATCCGGAGGATCCTAACCCTAGGGTAGCCTTTTTTCGTTAAGGGGAGGCTAAAACCGAGGGCGAACCTTCGTACACACCCACCGCACGGTGTTCAATGGACCGCCCCTCTATCAAGCAGTTGGTACCCGAGCCCATGAAGAACTAAGGGCCTCCACTTTTCGCATTGCCCTTAGTTCTTCGTTCCTCGAGGCCCACCACCATACCTGAACCCTAGGGTAGCCTAGTCCTACGACTCTCGACGTTGGCCAAGCCTGCAGGTACCCGATTTGTCAAGTCACCTATCCTAGAAGATTCTAACCGTAGTCCTGCGAGCTTGGACATCGTTCAAGCTGGCGGGATCAAAATTTTTCAAGCGAATGTTGCAACTGATATTCCTGACGAGATCTCCAGGGATCAGCGGCGGTTGTAGGCAACGAAAACTGTTGATAAACAGGGTGTCCTGCGTTCCATCATCCCCTCGGATCCTGCATAACGAATGTCTGTGGGATATCGGTTTAGCAACCCCACGGATGCCAGTGCTTATCTCGTTGTCAAACTCCTGACAGCAAACGTCAGACTCCGGGTTCCATTCCAGGACGTCCGAGTGGTTGCTACTGAGGAATCTCCGCCTCCCTCTTTGTAGGCTTGTCAAATCTTTGCCATGGGGCCGGCATGCCGTCTAATATACGCAACGCAAGATGACAGCCAGCTGCCACCTTTGACAGACAATTGTCCTGCCGGAAATTTCACGCGTTTCCCCTTTTCTTTCTTCGCGCAGCTCCTCTTCCCGATGCTCTCACCTCAATCTCATCCACTTATTTCGGACCAACTGTAATTCGAATGCTACTCCCGTAGCATTCTCCAAGGAATCTTCTATGCTATCAGAAATCATTGTCGCCCCAGCGTCGGTATTATATAACCGGCACCGCAAATAGTCGACACAACAAATTGGCCTCGCTAGGTTGGTTTATGCAGCTATGATATATTTTATTGCAACGATCTGCGACTGCGGACAGTAATCGCCAGTCGTACTGCCATTGTACGAGGCGTCATAAACGTCATACGACCATGGAACACTGCTCTATGGGATGGCTTGGCTAATCTCCTCTCTGTTCTACTTGGCAGCTCACCAGACGCAACTCTTATTGTACCCCGTCCGGAAAAATACCATTAACACTCCAGCTCCTAGCCTAATCTGGATCCCTGGGAATACGTTGCACACTGCAGGAACCCAGCTCATCCTTCAATCATCATTCAGAAATTTCGAGGAAATTGTCTGCGCCACTTATTCACAGAGAACAAAACTTTTTGGGTGCATCCAAAGATTTCTAAAACATAACTCTACGCTTTTCAGACGTCACTGAACTCGTGAATAGGATGGTGGCGACATCTGTCGGCAGGCTAACTTCATCGCAAGGTCAAGGAAAACTTCCTTGAGCACTCCTCCGAACAGAATTCTAGCGTTTTCTGGCTGAAAATGATTCTGGAAGGTGCGATATTTATTCGTGCAAAACCCAGAGGCGCAGCGCTGCTGCGAGCAGCTCGACTGTGTCCAGGGCGGTAATTATTCCTAAAATAGATCAAAGTGGAGGTTTCAATGATGTTGGCGGACAGTGGTCGCGCAGAGTCGGTGGCAGCGACGGGAGCAAACATTCAGTCAGCTTCGATATCCGTTGGTAAGAGGGCTCTCGGCCCCAAAAAAGGGGCGTGCAGGTCCCAGGCAGAGCGCATCGCCGAGAAACGATTTCCGCGAGCTCCTCGTTTCCATAGAGGTGCAGTGGCATCCTCTGTACGAGTCCAAGTGTCCGCCGGCCGCATGTTTATTCAACGCACGACCGTTCATTACCCACATGACAATATTGGTTGATGGGAATTGCTTGTATCCCGTGATACGCACCATTTGATATGCGGGCTCTTGTATTACCCGCTGCTGCGATGCCGTGCGAGTCATACACTCTCTCTCTATTCTCGCGTGTGCAGAGCAACCGGCATCGTCGTCGACAGCAACGCCGTTGTTTGACGTCCTTCGCATACTTTTTCCAGGTATGATAATTGCAGCAGCTCGAAATCGTTAGGGCCGAAACAGCCCCGAGGCCTGTGTGCGCGCATTGTTCTCGTTTCTCGGAAATGAAATGCGGGAATCCGTGCAGGTTTCCATCGTCATCGACCGCGGCTTCGATCGATACGATTCCAAGAAATTTTCATTAATTTTTTCTTGTAAATGTTATTCGGATTTGCCAGTAATAGAGAGAGAGAGATTCCAAGAAATTTTCATTAAATTTTTGTTGAAAATGTTATTCGGATTTGCCAGTAATAGAGAGAGAGAGAGAGAGAGATTTGCGTAATATACCGTCGTTTAACGGGATCCGTTATCCATCAGAGAGAGAGCTAATAATTTCCATGGCAACGTTTGGCAGTCCACTTAGCAGTAACTTTGATCTCAAGTGAAGCATCTGTTATGGTCTTACCTACCATTCGTCCCTGCCCGGATAATAGAGATTGATGAACATTTCGACAATGGACAGAGACCGCCCGATTTGATTCCAATATGACGCCGAATGGGGACTCGGCGTGCCAAAGATCGGAACGGTCGCCTTGAGTCAGGTTCGCCTTACGTGCCAATCGTCTGATCGTTGGCTCCAGGAATGAAAAGAATGGAGTGGCTCTAGGTCTTATTTGTAGGTCGAGTCGTGGGGCAATTGTGCAACTTCTGTGCCGCTAGTTGTGGCGGGTTGTTGCACGAGGCTGGACTACGTCCGATGAGTTTCGTGGGAGTGTTATAATTAATCGGCGGACTCCGGATTTTAGGCATTTGTCAAAATGAGCAGACGCAGTTTTAAACAATAGAAACATTTGAAGAATCTAAGAGTGTCGACACTTACTTTTGTCATGCTAACAGTATTGAAGGAAGCAACCAATTTTTAGTTGACTCCAGAATCTTCTAATTGACGAAGAAAATTGTCATTTTCCACAAAGGTCCGCTGTCTATTAATCAGCTGAGGTCCTTCAACTGAGAATGAGATTGTCAAGTGTGTTAGATCGGTACCAGTCCTACGAAAAGAAGTTGTGTGAAGTCGGGCCTGAAGCTAGTTCCTCCAGGAGTTAATGCGGCCAGTAGGTCCCTGGAGAAGCCATATTTCGGGTCAAGTAGATAGTAGAGGGGAGCCCATCGGCTGTCCCGGGTGTGTTTGAGATTTTTAGTGGGTATGGGTACGCCGAATACCCATGCGTGTAATGGCATTTTCCCCCTCATCCTTAACAAAACAAAAAAAAAACGGTCAGTACCAGTGCTAGGTCTGGGTTAGCTGCTCCATTGCTGATCTCAGACCTTCATAAACCCTGAGCAAGGTAGAACGATGTATGCGGATCCATTTAAAGAAGTTTCCTTTATTTATTCTCTGCAGGGTTAATGGCAACCGCCAGCAGCCTCGACTCAAGCATCTCATCGCGTCGCTTCGAAGTACTTTTGTCTCCGGCGAGACAATCCTCGAGGAAAATTCATCCCGCCCGGAAGAATCAATCATGCCTACGGCGAGACCGAAGTGTATGCGGAAGATTGCACCCAGGTACGGATAGGTATGCATAGAGGGTGGCCGCGCGGTTGACCGGGTTTTGCACAGCGAAATTTGCATTGAACGACGCAGACACGCCAACACGGCTGAACGCCTGCTGAGAAGCGCGTGCATGTGTACGTCCACCTGTGCGTGCGTCTATGTTTATACGCGAAGCGCACACGCGTCGCACAGGTTTGCACGCGTATAAATAGGCGGGCCGCGTGGAAAATTATGCACGGCGTACCGATTGAAATGACCATTTTACGACTAATTTATGGTTCCCATTCCACGATTAATATTAGAAGGTCCAGTCTACCGTTGTCACGCCCGCCATACGCGCAGGAGCCAACAACGATCGCGTATTTTATGGGGGATATATTCGACGCTCCAATTTCTAATTTGTTCGGCTGCGTCCTCCGCGCAGAGACACGCGGCTTCTCCGAAATTAATAATTCGCTACAACGTAACGCACGCACGCCGTTCGTCGAGTCACTTTTTAATAAAACGGCAATATTAATAACTGCCATCAAAATTATTATATTCCCTGTTATTGGAGCCTGGCGAATTTGATTGTGCAATTTTTTTTAAATCAATGGACATCGTCAATTCATTTGCCACTTGAAACCTTTATTAATTTGCTGTGCTTTTATCGTCGATAGAAGCAGTGCCACTTCATTGCGAATTTTTTAAAAACAATGGAAAATATATCCGCAGTCGTAATAGCTGTCCACCCCGCTCCAACCTCTCCTATACCTATCGCACGCGGTTCCCGCGAGTGGGGCGGACAGCTATTATGACAGTGAAAAATTCGAAAATTTTTTCCACAAAACCGGGACTAACGAACACCGAATTTTCGGAATGGGCGGGTCGAGGGTTGCCGATTGAAATCCTGTTTATTCTTTCTGTCGGGTGCAGCAAGATGCATGGAGGGCATTCCGAGTCCTGACGCGTCACGTTTTATTTGGCCCTTTAGGGGAAAATACACAGGGAACGGCCAGCCGGGGATTCGTGAGCGGAAAGTAAAATTACACGCAGAGTGTGATTCGCGGCGAATGTATACCGTTGTGTTGTGTGCGTGTGTGTGTTTGCATGGATGCAAGGGATGAGGAGTTGAGCGCCGCGGCGTAGATAGCGTTGCGGGCGAACGCGTGCAACGGGTTGCATGCATGGCAGGCGCACATGTTCGATCGTTGCCGTCGATGCGACGACGTTGTTACGGAGGACAACGGGTTTTCCCTGACGTTGTTACGTATTCGAGGTCAGAGCCGAGAACAAAACCCCCGGCAGCAGTTTCTTTTGTAAATCACTTCGGTTTTCGATACGCTCTCGCGCCTGAGCCTCGACGTCGCTCCCTTTTGAATATGCTCGCCGAGAACCGTGTGTCAATCGGACGACTGTATCGCGATGTACGAATTCTACTTTGCCAGCGAGCTGTCGGCGGGGCTGACAAGATTTCCGAATACCGAACAGGTTTTACCTGAACGGATACCCGGAACAAAAAATTTCCGCTGTCAATGTGTGTTTTCTTTATCAACCGAATACACAGGCCGGTCCGTCTAAATGTAGCCGCCAGAGTTGGGCAAACATTTTTAGTCGAATAAACATTTCGGATAATGCGGGTGTAAAACCCACTTTTTATTGAAAATTTTTGCCCAACTCTGGTGGCCACCTAAATATCTCATTTATTTGCGATGACCAGACTGCGGATTTCGTGCAATTACGACAAAAAAGGGTACGTATTAGTTTCACTTTGACAAGATAATTGAAAGAAGAAAGAAATTTTTCGTTTGGCTCCCGTATCTTGCAGCCAATGCAAACGTATTTTATTTCGCACAAAGATCCGCAGTCTATTGATGACATAAAAAAATGTTTTTAACGCAATTTAAATGGCTTCGGAAGGCGAATGCTTTGAGTTTTCAAGAACGTCGATATTTTTGGTTCTTGTAAATGTATATTTTTTTTCCTTGCACATTGTAGTTGATTTTACAACGCATTTAGACATGTTAATAACATGACTTCGAAGTAACCTCTAACTTCTGAAGTGGAAATTAGATATGATATTCATTTCCATCGATGTCACTGATAACTGAAAATTTAGTCACTGATATTTAAGTAACTAGGCCCCTGTCACTCACGTTTTAGGTTATTCTAAAGAAGAATAACCTAAAAGCAGAACATTAGACTATGTATCTTTATGCAAAATAAAAATAGTCTGCATCGATTGCAAGAAATAGAAACCAAACTGAATGTTATTTCTCCCCTTAATGATTTTAATAGAGGAGGAACCATACATTGACATCTTGAATTTTTCAAATTTACCAACAATCTTGAATTTCATCTACTCAATTTTTTCCAATTAATGCATAAAGATCCGCAGTCTAGTAATGATCGTTCGATGGAAGTCAGAGGTTGCTTCAAGGCCACCCTGTATAGGCAGAGCCCCGACACCGTAACTTTACCGGTCGCCCAGGGAAAAAGTCGCGAATCCGTGGACGAAGTCGGTCAAAAAACCTGAGAGTATTCCCCGACGGTGGAATTCCTGGCGGAGGATCTGTCGATAGATCGAGGACAGGTCTCCCAGAGAGAATCACCTTATTGCCAAGTCGGTCCTGGATATCCTTATGTATAGGGAATGCATCATTTAGCATACACCCGATACAGGGAGCGCGGGGATCGGCGCCCGAGAAACCAGTGCACTCCGGTGATGCATTGCCCCGAGAGATTAATGTATCGCGGCGCACAGTTTGTTAGAGTGAATAACGACCGGGCTGCAATAATGATATTGCCATTAAACTGTCCGCGAAAGTTTCGTGTTTTCGTGGTTACCGCTTCCGGTCTCGATCGCGGGCCCCCGTCCCGGTTTGATTGATTCGAAGGGACGGGCCCTGCGATCCTGTTCACCCGGTTGTCATAAATGCAAACCGGTTTTCTGCGCGCCTATCAGAATGTATAATAAATAACTCTTCTGTTGTCCAAAGCGGGGGAAAAGTCTTGGACCCTCCCACTTTACCCCCACTCCCGTGATATAACTCATCCTGAATTTAATTATAGGATGAATTAGGTTCGATCTGGGGCAAGTTGTAAATTTAATTCAACTTCGCAAGCTAAAATTGTGTGTTATGAAGTAAGCTTGTAGGAGGTGAATGCCTAGGCTCCGCCCACCACACGCCCACTCCCACAATATAACCTACCCTGAACTTAATGACAATATGAATTAGTTTCTCGATCTGGATCAAGTTGTAAATCTAATTCAACTTCAGAAGTTAAAATTTTGTGTTATGAAGTTAGCTTGTAGGAGGTGAATGCCTAGGCTCCGCCCACCACACGCCCACTCCCACAATATAACCTACCCTGAACTTAATGACAATATGAATTAGTTTCTCGATCTGGATCAAGTTGTAAATCTAATTCAACTTCAGAAGTTAAAATTTTGTGTTATGAAGTAAGCTTGTAGGAGAAAGAGGGCCACGACTCCGCCCACTACACGCCCACTCCCAGGTACCTAACATAAACCAACCAGACTATGCTCGCTAACGGGCAGAATACCGAGAAATTTGTTGGGTTGCGTGGTTCGTTTATTATTCACCCGTGAGCGCAACTAATTGCAATTAGAAAGAAGACGCGTGGGAGTGTTAGCAGCCATAATAGTCAGTGTGGAAAGAAAGGTGGGCAGGGGCGACTGCCCGGTTCATTTAACTCGGGCCGCGATTTCTCTATGACCGACTGGCCGCAAGGGTGTAGTATCCAGCTCTAATGAAGTATTTGCTATTCTATTACTGGCCGGGGCCCGCCTTCCTCGATCTATGTGCCTCGACAACGCACTGCACACCGGTGTTTTCCTGCTCGCGTTTCCTCGCTGATTATCATCGGCGCGGAATCCTCTACGATCCGACGAGATAGTCGCAGACTTAACTACCCCATTAGATTCCGATCAAACGTTGTCAGCTCGCCGCGACGGAGCCGGATATCTCGATACCGGATCGCGCGTTTCCTCTTTTTACGCTCGTTCTCGACGAGCCCGAACCGTATAAACCGGGTGACTCGTTATTTCCTGATCTGTTCAGAAATAAACTTGATTTCTCTCGAAAATCGTCGACCTGACGATTTACCCGAATAAAGATAAACTTGGGGTAGTTTGCAATTCCATGTTGACTTGAACGACCATGAAATATATTCTCAAGGTCACTAGGGTTTGTCGAAATACTCGCAAAAATATGTTTCTTACAGTATATGATGTCCTGATGCTTTCTAATATATTTGTATTGATCTGTGCTGGATATGTGGGAGTGGGGTTACAGTGGGCGGAGCCAACGCGGTGCCAAAATTTCAGGGCTCAAACGAATATGTATCTGTCGAGGTAAAAATCCGTGGAAATCGAATAGTCCTGTTCCCCGAGTATAGAGAAATGTTGGCCGCATCGTATAAACAACAATCACCGGTGAAACAACAATTTACGGAGGGCACCGATAAGGAATTTACTTCAATATTAACCAGACCAACGAGGCGGGCAGGAAAATTGCTTGAAATCTTGAACACACACAGGGCACGTATAGAGGGCGGCGCATACGTATACATATATACGTATACCGTGGTGTTACATGTATATTTACTCTGAAAGTTTCGACTGCGATAAGCGTGAGGTGAATCGGGGACACGGAACCTATTTTTCCTCGACGGAGCTTCCTATGTATTATTCACCGTTGCGTCTCTGATATTTCACCCCTGAATGCTCTAATGCGTCCAGAGAACGCGGGGCCGGTCAGGTTAGAGGGTGGAGCCCCCGATCCTCGTGGATAACGTTCGACATCGGTAATCCCGCCAAGAGGAGGGCAATTTTGATTTTCGTACCGTGATACTGTATAATCAGCCCGTGTCCGCAAACAAATCCGCCAATCGCACGTCGGCCGTGTAATGCTTACCTGCAACAAAACGGAAAACAGTGCTCGGTAAAATGCAAATTATTTGTAGACATCGAAGTTTCAATATCATCTAGCTTATATCGTCTATTGTATTTTATATTGAAAAAACTTATTTTATATAGAAGAATTAAACAAATTTGGCAAAGGTGGATTACTTTATATTGAAGAATTACATAAATTTGGCAAGGGTGGTAACTACTGCCCCCCTCTCCCAGTGGAGAGATAATTATTTTGATTACTATTTTGATACTACTTATTTTGATCTATACTGAAGAATTAAATAAATTTTGTAAGGGTGGTAACCACTATATCTCTCTCAGTTGGGATAATTATTTGGATTATTTTATACTGAAGAAATAAATAAATTTAATAAGGGTGGTAACCCCACACTATCAGTTGAGATAATCGATGGGAATATTTTATACTAAAGAATTAAACAAATTTGGCAAGGGTGGTAACCACTATCAGTGGAGATAATTATTGGGAATTTCATAAGACGCGGAGACATTAAGGGTGTGACTTCATCTGGAACTGAAGGGACCAAGGAGGCCGGTAACTTTCGGCGAACGAAAGCGGTGTCGTTAAAAGTGATAAAGCAATCCTTCTGCCAGTAATTCACGCGATCTCGGCTGCGCTTCTGGACGGCTGTTGTCGCGGTGATGCATGGCTGCGACCGTGCTGCAATTAGTTCCCCGCGACAAATAGACCCGTAATCCGATGCAGCGGAGAGTTCGCCTTTAGTACCCGCGAGGAGACATTCATACTCGCGGGGACTTCACTTTTATTCGCTCGCCGAATCTACAGCTTCTCAACAGACAAAACTCATCCACTTCAACACGAAAATTTATACTTCATTTACTCATAGTAATTCTTTGAAAAATATTCTGGGGGCATTGCAGGCGTCGTATTAATTGTTCAAGGTCGCTCAAGATCGTGGACCAAAATAAAGGAGCGAGATGCAATTGTTTTTGTGCGTAGATCACAAGCGAAAACGAAAACAATGTGAATTGTAAATAGGGACGTCGCGACATTATTTCGTGAAGGTCATTCAAGGTCGTGTACCAAAATCAATTAGTGAAATGCAATTTTATTGTGCATACATTGTAAATTACGATGCCAGACATTATTTCGTCAAGGTCACGGAAGGTCGCAGGCAGAAAAAGGTGTCAAATAAATATTTACATTGAATGGTTGCCAAGAAGAGTAATCTCTCCGGGCTTGAACGTGATGATTTAAAGTGAAAATAAATTTTGTTGGTGGATGCAGGTGGTATTAGCGAGTCTTTAGGGTTTGCTGTGGCACCTGGCGAAGCTAAGCAGCGTTAAAAAGGCGGACGGGGATGCGTTCTATCCCGAAACGATCACAGCCGCTCGCCCTTTATCCGCGAAGTTTGCCAATTCGGGCGCTAATAAGCACGGAACAGCAAGAACCCGGTGCAAAACCGCATTCCGAGTTAACGACCGAACACCAGTACGCTATAATTACTTTCTTCCGCGGCTGGTAAGAAGCAGAGGCGCAGCCGTTCATACTCCGGCGACGTTACACGTCAACCATGAAACAGCCCCGGTCTTCAAAATTCCCTCGGCCGAGCAGGAGAGCTTACTGCTCTGTCCCTCCCCTAATCATACCGAATTCCCAAGCAACAGTTAAAGTAGCATGACGCACAACGGTTTAAATTTCGCGACGGTCTATGGAACGCGGGCGGTTTCCGACGTGCTCGGACCCCACCCTGAAGAACTGGGTCCCTGCTAGCTATTACAGTAAAATACAAAGAACCCTCGACTATCAAGGCACCGAGCGTCTTCGAATAGGTCTAGCGCAACCCTCTGTGTCCCCTGACGCATGATAATCCCGCGTAAGTATCGCGGGGGTGCGATTCTGAGATTCTATACCTCAGGACAGGAGACTCTATGACCCTGAATGGCATCAGGTTTCGCTCGTTCTCCGCTTGGTGGCTCTGATTGACTGTAGCCCCAATGTAGCGTAACTGATCAATGGAGTGGGGACTTCAAGATCACTGTTGCAGACAATTTACAATAATAGGATTCAAGAAAGACATTAAAATTGACACTCTCAGCCCCAACCTAGCCCACTTGACCTAAAGTGGGGCACTCGGCAGAAGAGCGGGGACTTCAAGGTCACTGTGTTACAGACGCTTTACAAAAATACAATTTTTAAAAGGGAGGTACATGTATGTTCCCACGAGTTCACATGAGAAATGGCACTCTCAGCCCCACCCTAGCCTACTTGATCCAAAGTGGAGGACTCAGGAGAAGAGTGGGGACTTCAGGGTCACTGTTACTCCTTATCTCCTCCGCCATCCCGCAGGACTTTAAGGTGCAGGTCTGCGAACAGGCGCGAAACACCGGAGCGGTTACCTGCAATTAAGACCGCAGCCTATTTTCATGAGGCAGCTTGTTGGCTGGGGTGTGGGTGGGCATAACTAATGACGAGGAGATAAACGGCCGAGCAAACGGCGCGTAACGGGCATAAGGTGGCGCGGAGATTCCGCGTGGAAACGGACCGGAAATTCCCAGGGGGTGCTCCTTGTCAGGAAATCGTTGGAATGCACGACCGGCGGAACCTGATTCGCCGCGATCACCCACGGAAAACACCGAAGAAGCAGACGACCAGAGCCAGTCTACGTTCCGTTGCACCTCGCTGAGGATCTCTCCTGATCTGGCTCCTTCCATCAGCGAGGTCACCATTTTCTAATGCTAATTCTAACAGTTTTTCCAATGAATTACTTTTGCATTCCTCGGGAACGTTCAGGACCCTGATATGCGATCTGGTTCTCACGGCAGATTCGTTAATTCGCCAGCTAGCTGGCAGCACATTGGGCGGCTTAAGTAGTTTTCATGTTTATCAGCGCGAGCTTCATTGGACACGACCGAGCTAGCAAGCACCCTTCACCCTTTCCCTTCGGATACGAGTTTGATAACGGGGAATTAAGTCGGAGGATTAGCAGTTTAACTTAACAAATTTGCCGCTCGCTAAGTACCGGCGGCTTAACTTTCCGGTTAATTCAATTACCGGCGCAACGATTCTCCGGGATACTTTCGAACACGATCCTCGCTCGACTCGTTTCGCGTGGTCGGGGATCGTTATCCATGGATCTACATTCCAATACGAAATAACTTGTGTAAAAACTTTCCCGTTCAAACAACTCGAAACAAAATGTATGTACAATACATACTGTGACGTGGCAAGTTTTGCCAACGTCTTCCGAAGGATAATATCGGAAGACCGGGGAATGAACAGCCCCGCATCGCAATCGGCCGCGCATTCGAACCTAGACACGTCATCAACACTACAATGTCACCAGTTCGGACCCATACGAGATGGCGTCTTGCCACCCCCTACAATCGCCTAGGAGTGGGCGGTAACGCTGTTCCCCTATCGCAGGCACGGGGCAATGAATCAGAAGGTCACGAACAACGACGAGCCTGCGAACAATTTTTGTCCCGGGTGGACCGCATTTTCGTGCGTACGAACGCGGCCCGGCTTCCGAGCTTGTAAACACATACACGGTTTATACGATATCCGTCGTGGTCGGAAGTATCAGACATGAAACTAAAGCCGGACATAGTCAATCGCAAACGCGTCCAAGTTATTAATAATCTGTAAATTCATTTTTCCTACGGTACTAATGTTAATTCCACATACTATATTTATAATATTCTGTAATAGTATTTTCGTCAGTGTGTGTTGTATTACATGTATATCATTTAGTTTATGCGTATTATTTAAATAATATGTTCCGTCGCGGAATAGTGACGACTTCAACAAGTCCATCGAAAATAACTCAATAAAAAAAAAAAAAGACAAAATCATATCGCAATCGAAAAAAAAAATTTTTATTAAATAATTATAAAATATTTTTTTTTATAGACCAATCGATTCGTCTTTGAATTTTATTTCAAAGAGCATTAAGGTACTTCACTCGCGAAAATTTCAAAGTTTAAGAGTTATGAATATTTTCCCGAACGCCCATATACTTACTCGACACAACGTGCGACGTGACAATACATAAACACAAGCCAGTACAAGTCCTTGGCCGCGACCATCGTGTAATAACAATATGTACATATGTATAAGACTAAGTAAAACGGCTTGACTATGCCAGCAGTTCGAGCTCGACCGGCCGATGCCTCGCGCGTCGATCCGGATGCACCTCAGGCCGTTGACGTAGTACAATTAGCAGCTGTGTTATCAGTTCGAGAAGAGATCTCAGTGCAATCAGACTTTCGCTGCAGCTGCTTCAACATGGGCCAGGATTCTCGGTTTCGCGGATCCGCCAATTGGAGGAGGACACTTGTGCCGATCATCCTGTTTATGGTGGCTGCTGGCCACTCGACGATAGTGCAAACGAAGTTCGGCCCCATCCGTGGTATCTCGAGCAGAAGCACCAAGGGCAGACTGACTACATGCTACTTGGGCGTGCCCTACGCCGAACCGCCAATCGGAGACTTCAGGTTCAGGGTAACTTTTCGAAACACTGATTCGTGTTTTAGCATTCTGCCCACATGCAGCGTCAAGGGACGAGTCCCGACACTCTCTTCGCTCGGGGATGCCTCGGGGTGAGTCTGGCTCGTTTCCTGCCAGATTAACACCCTTATGACCTAGGGGATGCCACCCCTCCGCGAGCGTTCGTCGATTTGTTTAACCCCTTGCACTACGATTTATTTTCCTGTTGCGCGTGGATCTCCTCAGTTTGCGAATGTGGATATTTAAGTTGTTGGAACTTCGGGGGGAAAAATTGTATGGTCATCTCGCTGGGCTCATTTTGCAGCCTGAAACCTGCTCTTTCGAGGCGGCAAAGTCGTTTCTTCGGGAAAAATGTTTACCTCAAGATGTGGATAGAAATAGAAATATTGTCGTCTTCGGAGGATTTTTCAAATTCAATCATCTGTACGAAACTCAAAAAATTTTTTTCTGAAGATCGAAGTCTTCGCTTTAAAATGATGGCTTCTAATCGCTTTTAAGATTATGGCAATTTGAGTGGAAAGAGTGCCGCCGGAATTGATGATATTGAGCATAATTCTTTTGAAGCTTGTATTTTTTACGGCTGCACAATTATTAAAGTGAACAAATGATGAAACGCGAATGAATATTAATGGCGTAAAATGAGAATTTCGATCAGGACGGCTGATATATGTCTAGCAATTGAACCGGTGATTGGTGGTTTTTTGTGTTTTGATAAGGGCCCGACAGTCGCGGTCGTTTTTTTTTTTTAGCGGTGATTGATGGACTCGTGGAGCACGAACTGTTAACATACACAGAACTTTACCGGCGTGCAATCGATTAGATTCCGTTTATCATTGCCATTGTAAAATGGTTGATGATCCCAGTACCAATACGTACTAGCGCGTGTA
Source organism: Lasioglossum malachurum (assembly GCA_028455605.1). Taxonomy (NCBI): domain Eukaryota; kingdom Metazoa; phylum Arthropoda; class Insecta; order Hymenoptera; family Halictidae; genus Lasioglossum; species Lasioglossum malachurum. The sequence goes on from CM052315.1 coordinate 4,199,126, forward strand.
AACCTGTGGTTGCACGTGCACTCCGGGATGAAAAGATAGCACACTTCGAGATTAATGTAATTTCTGTTTACTAAACATTAGAAATTCAAATTTTTTGATACACATATTTTTAGTGCGTGTCTTTCTTAACCTATATGAATGAAATGTAACGAAGCTTCATTAACTTATCTATTTTTATTGAATGAAGTAGAATTATTAACGAAATATAAAGAGGTACCAAATGATAGCACACTTAACGAAAAACTTGCAATATAACGGAATTAAACGATAAAAATTATCACACGGTCGCCTCGCATTTGGCGACGGCTTAAAAATTGCTGTTCTTCAGCCAAATTATGATAGTAATAGCCTACGTCGTCTGGACAATGTTGCACGTTTTACACGGGCAATTAAACTTTGTGGCCGCCCAGAACTCTTCTTTTGCCCGTACTTTTCAGGACTTTTTAACGAGCTCATAATTACTTTTCAGCATCTATTTACAATTTTTGATATTTGTGTAATTCAATCTTGTTCTTCCTTTAACTTCAATATCGTATGTACTTCACATACACTTAGTTTTTTTCCACGACCCCCGCATTCTTAACACGTTGTTTCATTAAATAAGCACGAAAGCAATTACGTTTTGCCATTGTATGTTGTCACAACTGAGAAATGTAAAACTGCTATCTGTGCTATCATTGTGAAATGATAGAACTCCGGACTCAGGGTTACCATATTTTTCTCTCGCCAGGCCCCTTACCCTTCCGCCTCTCGCCCAGTTTCGCAGCGTAGCTCGTTTCACGTGTACCGTACGCCAGCGTGTCGCCACTGTCGCCAGCGTTAGTGGGAAGAGCGCAAAGACGAGCTACGCTGTGCGAGAGGCGGAAGGGTAAGGGGCCTGGCGAGAGAAAAATATGGTAACCCTGCTCCGGACATCACCCCACTCGTGAGAGATAGTAAGAAACAAGTATGTACTCGGGTCACGACAGTGTCATAATTTGTAATTGTTAATGCAAGTGTAATAAAAAAGAAATTGTCGTTACATAGAGAAAGTTACTCAGTACCCAGTAATAGACTTCGTTTTTGGGAAGTACGTAAACCCTATACCACGCGCCGTTTTTCCTTAGAACCACAGAAGTTGCTAGTAGCTTATCGTTTGCGGTAGAATCGTGCCTAATTTCCATGCAACTGATAAGTAGAATACGTTATACAATGCTAATAAGATTATTTGATAAAACGGAAAGACGAACCTGTAGACGTATTTCTAGTCATCGTTTCTATATAGTGCTTAAGCAAATACATGACGCCTTTTCCAGAGTCCACGGCCATGGACTCGCACGTGGAATGGCACTTACGATGCCATGGCAGATGGCAACAAGTGTGTCCAAACTGTCCATCCCGGACGACAAATTGTGGGATCAGAAGATTGTTTATACCTAAATATTTTTCTACCTGTAGTAAGTATCAATTGTTCAAGGTAATTCGTTCAAAAATTTAAACTTGACCAATTAGTAGCAATGCTACGGCAATTTATTAATATGGTGGTCTGGCAAATTGGCAATAAAAGTTTCTCTCGCAATAAAATTTCGAAAAAGAAATATGAGCTCGACTAGATCGCAAGGTTGCACACAGCTCTGGATAAAATTAAAATTAAGTAACTGTTGTCTTGCAACTCTGACTAAGCTAAGAAAATTTTTCCTTCGCGTTTACATTTGACAATCGACAGACTAATTGAAGCGACGGTATCGTTAGCTTCCAGAGAAACGGGGAAGAACGGAAAAACTGCCGGTTATGGTGTTCGTGCACGGTGGAAAATACAAGTTTGGAAGCAGTGACAGCAAAACTTGGTCTCCTGAACACATGATGGACCAGAATGTCGTTTTGGTCACGATCAATTATCGTCTAAATATCATGGGTAACATTTTTCACGATGAACACACACTGTTCCCCCAAACAAACATTTTATCATCCGTTTCCAAAACGGATAAGTCAAAAATAAACATTAATGGAAACGTGAGCTTTTGTGGACTCAAAAATAACAGATGTAATTGAACAGAAATGGAAAGCTAGCATCAAATAATATACAACGGTGTCCGCCAGTTCCTAAAACAATTTTTATAAAACAATTCTGGAGTCAGATAAAAACACAATAAAAAATATAAATCTCCCAGTATAATTAAGCAAAATCCGAATTTATTTGAGCCACTGCAAATTCGAATTAAAATCTACAGTGACTCCCACTAATATTCGGACACTCTTAAAAACACCATAACTTTTTAAATACTGGACTATGCGATTTGAACTTGTTTGGGAAGCTAGAGCAATTTAGTTTAGTTCACAATCATTTTTCCATACAAGACCATATAAAAAGGTTGAAAAATACAACTTTTAGTATTTTCTCTGAAATTCCGACTACTTGCAGTTTTCTAAAAAATTTTTGTCACGTTGTGTAGCAAACCAATTGTTCTAACTTCTCCAAAAATTTCAAGTCGTATATTCCAATATTGAAAAAGCTATGGTGTTTCTAAGAGTGTCCGAATATTAGTGGGAGTCATTGTACATTCTAGAAATTGCCATCTGACTAATTATAAAAACGAAAATAACAGCTAGCGGTCTGGAATTACAACAAATTTTGCCGAGATTTAATTTTTGCATCTGCGTGTCCCCAGGCTTCTTCAGTACAGAGAGCAAACTAGCTCCAGGCAACTACGGTCTGAAGGACATAGTGATGGCGCTGCGATGGGTGCAGGAGAACATCGAGGTGTTCCATGGCGACCCTAACACCGTGACTCTATGGGGCCACAGCGCTGGGGCTGGTGCAGTCCACACTTTGACCTTCAGCAAAAATACCAAGGGACTTTACCACAGGTACATTGTCATGAGTGGTAGCATATTTGCACCGTGGAACTTGAATTCGAAGGACTGGATACGAAAAACTACATTGAAGACAGCTATAATCTTGGGTTGCTTACCACAAGGAACAGAGAACAGCACTGTGGGAGAAGAATGTCCTACAGATTCAGAGGATCAGTTCTGTAAACTGTACGGTCCGACCAACGACATACACTCGAGCGAGCTGGACGAAGAGATGCTGAGGTGTATGAGGTCTCTTGACGCGAAGACCATTGTCGGTGCCTTGAAACATTTTGTGAGAGCCTCAAATATTTTCGTATACGGTAAAGTCGCGGTCTAGCTTCCATCGCCTGTTCCGAGCAGGGACAGAGATCGTGTAGGGAAACTATTTTTTACTACGTTTTTATTAGCTCTTATTATATATATAGCTTTTATTAGCTTTATAATCAATCATCGAATTTCCTCTTGCTCCTACATATGTCCATTGCCCCTTTCTCATCCCCCTTCGTATTCCCATTCAAAATTCGCCAACCTCTCTCACTCAGAAAATCGCACAGTTTTACCCCACGTTTTTCGTTTTAAATCTCGCAAGTATTTTCTCTCATAGCTATTAAAAATTCACGATCTGTATGCGGTTAGGAAACTGTATGGGTCCAGGAAAAATTATTTTATACCTTTTAATCCGTTTTTCAAACACATGATATTATTTTAAAAATTTATCTTTATTTAAATTATCTTATAGTTTTTAGTCCGTCTTATAAAAATGTGGTATTTTTTTAAAATTTATTTTTTCGATTTCTAAATTATATTATACTTTTTATAGTCCGTTTTATAAAAATGTGGTATTTTTTTTAAATTTATTTTTTATGTCTATACGTGTGTGTGTCGACAGCGCCGAAAGTATAAAGGATGTCCCCCGTAGTAGAAGGGATAGGCGAAGGGCCAGTGATCGTGGAGATCCTCTGGGAGCTAGATCGCAACTTTACTCTATCTAGTTTCTGATAATTCACAATTATTCCATCGCGAACGAATTTGTAATGTGCCTTCTGGGCCCCTGTATTTGGAACAATTGCTTGATGGCAATTTTTTCGCAACAGGATCTTTGGAAGAACAAACCCACCTGCCCCTTTGGACCAGTTATAGAAGAGGAGTCGGAAGAGGCAGTGCTAACCGCTGATCCGTCGATAATTATCAAGAAGAGGGAGTTCAGGGATCTACCATGTATCTTCGGAGCCGTCAGGGACGAGGGCTTGGGGGAAACGTTGGGTAAATCCCAGAAAACATTTTTTGTACGCTCACATTTCTGAACTTTACGAATTTTACAGGCGTCAAGGACACTCTGGATGAGTTCAAGGCTAATTTCAAAGAGAACATACTGCTTTTTACGGAATACCATCGTCAAACATCAGGCAGGGACGAATTCGCCAGAGCTGTAGAAGAGTTCTACTTCGCGTCGAACGTCTCCGGGCTTACTTTCGAAAATCTTACCCAGGTGGGTTGTTTTCTTAAATTCAATGTTAAATAATTAATGAATACGACTATCCGTGTCCTGTAGGTAGTGGGCGACGCCACAATGACATGGCCAGTGTACCAAATAGCGAAACGACAGTCTCCCGTCATGAAATCCAACATGTTCTTTTACTTCTTCACGTACGAGGGCACACTCAGCAACTCGTTCTTTTATGGCACGCCGATACACCGCGGTGAGTAAAATTGATTGCGCGCCATTATACTTCGAGATTCGGGCTCGTCCATCATCCCGCTCGAATTCGGACGGATTCCGCTCGGATAGAGTATAATTAATTAAGACTTAATAGATTGATTTTCGTCCACTGTATTTCGATAACGCTCCTCCCTCCCCTCCCACCAACGTTTTAATTAGCTCCCGGAGAATTGTGTAAATATTGTCTTCGTTTTAATTGAACTGTCAGCGTGTCAGTCGACCGGTGAAGTTCAATCTCTGATAATTTATGGGCCCATCGGTTATCTTCATAATTTTTTTCATTGCGGATCGATTGTCTCCATATTTTTCAGGGATTTCGCACGCCGACGACATGAAGTACATCATGCCGGACTTGAGCAAGAACAATACCCAGAAAAGAACCGAATCTGACGTCGCCATGACGAACATTCTGACCGAGATGTGGGCCAGGTTTGCTGCCACAGGGTAAAAATTAATTTTTATACATTTGTGACAAAAATTGTTGGATGCAATTTAAAACGATGCAAAGATTAGAAGGCTTTAGGAGAATCAATATATTATTCTCATTAGATCAAAAATTATGAGTGTGAAAAATATAAGCTTATATTTAGCTCCAGTGTCCTGCAATCGATGCCACAAACTTTTGATTTCGACTACTGATTAGTTCCATGGGGAACTTGTTAATAATATATTTGTTGATGTTCACAGCGTGCCAGAGGCTTCGGAAATTGTACCGTGGCCAGAGTACAAGCATTCACACAAGTACCTGTTACTGGGTAACGGAGGGCAACTAGAGGTCACTGTGCAAGACAGCTTCCTTCCATCAAGAATGGCATTCTGGATCAAACTGACGAACACGGTGGAGACCGAAGACGAGGAGGCAAATCCTGAAGCACTGTTGCCTCCCGAGGACACATCAGACTGTAGCTCAGCTCAGGACTACAACGTCTTGTTAATTTTTCTGCCAATTGTATTAATCGCGCAATTATAAGATCTACAATCACTTTTAACAAATTCGCTGCCGGACAGCTTTAGCATCAGAGACCCACACACGCGCAGTGGGAGGACAAGTCGAAGCGCCGAAAGACACACGGATGAATAAGTGAACGCCGGCTAGATTATCAACGGCGAGAATCTCCCAAAGGGCCGTCCCCGGGACTAATAAGACGGGGCTAATAAACGAAAAGCATAATGGAATCCGCTGGAAATTAAGTTCGCCGTGTGGGAGAGTTAACGCGTGCATGAAATATGCAGCAGGCCGGCTTCCAGATGGGCTCCTTCGGGCAGCGGCGGCCCGCGCCCGGGGAAATTAATCATCCCAGTCTGGGTAACCAGTGTTTGTCTTCTTTCCGTTTCCGGGAGCAGCGCGTATCGCGCCGCGCGGAAAGAAGAAGTTGCCACGGAGAAATCTCGGTCGGAAGCAATGACTATGCAACGAGGACAAATTGAAGACAAACGCCGTCCCCTTTCTATCCCGAACCCGTTTAAAGGGGAACCCGCGCGACGCGCACCGCTGATCAAAGAGCCGGAATACCAGACACTCGTTCAATACTTAAAGACCTGTCCTTATTTTCCAGCCGACTATCGGAGCACGCCGAGCCTCTTCCCTGGGAATAAAGACGCCGGGACACGTTGCGATTCTCTTTGCAGCAATTCGGACGGTGGTTATTCAATCGACGATGTCGCCGAAACTGTAGACCTGGCCTCGCGGGCCTGAACATTGCTGACCTGAACCCTGAATCTCGCAGATTTGAATCCTGCAGACCTGAATCCTGCAGACATGAGCATTGCAAATCTGAACCCCGAATCCTGCACACATGAACATTGCAAATCTGAACCCTGAATTTTGTAGATTTGAATCCTGCAGAGCTGAACCCTGAAACTTGCATCTTTGAATCCTGCAGTCTTGAACATTGCAAATCTAAACCCCGAATCTTGCAGCTTTGAATCCTGCAGACCTGAATCCTGCAGACATAAACATTGGAAATCTGAACCCTGAATTTTGTAGATTTGAATCCTGCAGAGCTGAGCCTTGCGGACCCGAACCTCTAACCGGCCATCTAACACTGCGGATGACACAACGGACTCCGATAAAATTTGGTCCACGTCCAACCAACATCCCGAATGTACGATGAAGTCAACAATATTCTTGTCCTGCTACCACCCGCATTGTTGCAGCCGCATTATGAACTTGATTTACCGCAGCCTCGTTTCGAGCAGCAGAGCGAGACGGCGCAAAATGGTTACACGTGTTTGCAAATTTTATTGTTCGCCGCGCGACGACAGAAATTTAATTAATGGAGGACACATGTCGGAACGTCTCCCGCCGGGCCATTTCCCAGGTAAACGGGCTCGCTCGAAAACTCTGCCGGCAACTTTCACGTTGCAGCAGTACTCACTGTGTAGACATCGAATTCCAGGGTGGCCAGTCTGCCGTCTACCGTAAAGCCCGACGCCGCGCCGCTGGAAATCGACACTCGTCGCGAATTGAGCGTAAATGAATTCGAAAGGCACTTGGGTCCCGGTGTGGCGTGTTTGCACTTGCACATTTCAACACGTAGTTCGAAATCGCTCCGAAAACGATTATTCGACTGCTAGATAAATACCGGCGACGCGGCTCATCAGGACCCGAACTTATTTGTCTATGCAAATCGTCAATCAACCGGGCGCCGTCGCGGTTCTCTGTGAAGCCTGTCCACCCCCCGTCGTTGTTTCGTTTCAAGTATGCGCCACGTTGTTTTTACTCGGACCGGCCATCATCTGTTTTGCGAGGGAGCTCGCTTTGTCCCTTAGGTTTAAAAAACAGTATGTTCCCTTTGTTTCGCACACCTTTGATCTCCACCGCCTAGTTTTTCTGGTACGGCGCGTTTCGTTCTGGGAGAATTCGTCCGGTGATTTGACGTAGGTGAGTGTAATCGACTAGGGCGATCGTGCTGATTGTGGTCTTATCTGGCCCAGTTTAGCGCCAAGTTCCGAAATGATCATCGAAGCAAATAACTGACGTTTGTCGCGCGCAAGACCCGATTTCTCGATGTCTCTCGGCAATTACACGTGTCGCACTCCGTCTTCCGAGGTTTCACGGGTCCACGAATATATGTATTATATCTCATGTATAGAAATTCCGACTCAGACACAAGAAGAACCGGCAGAAAAAGATTGGGCGTCACCGGACAAGGTTGTATTACATAAACTTGAATTGAACGAATTTGTAAAAAAAGGGGGAAAGAGCTTATTTGCACACGTAACGTCTCATTATCGCGGCATACAGTTAGCGTCCGCATTACGGTAGCTCGTCTGACGTGAGCTGCCATTAATTGGCCCAGGCACGAGAGTCAAAATTCTATGTCCAACAATCACGGATCACCAGGGATTCGGTTTCTTGACAGCAGTCTGACTGGCAGATTCAACGGCTCCGCGAATTCCGCCTTTCTCTCGTTATTAATTATTTTCACGGCGTCGGAGGCGTTCGATGAAAAGTCTTGCAAAACAATAGGGCCGGGATCGTTAGAGGCACGGCGGGGATAAGTTATACTTCTTTTCATCGAAAACGTAATATCGCGGGAACGTGTTTCGGAATGGAGCGATGGCGCCTTTGTCGAGCGGTTATCTGGCCGACGTTTAATTACGGACTGCGTGGAGGGCAATTTATTCCGCCGACTATCATCCGGATCGGCAGAATGTTTTCCGGATCTTGGCCGAGATGTATGGGGAAGTATCGTCGACCCTAGTCGAGGCCTGAGCCGTGATGAATGAACTTCTAAGATCCGTGGACGTCGGAAAATGTGGCCTTTTGTGTGGCAAAAGTGAATTGAATTATAATGGTGAAGGAGGAAATAGGGGGTGGGGCATTTCAAGGTTAGGACTACAAGGAATAGGCTCAGCAGACCTGGCTTGGTTCTAGTCTCTCCTATCCTCAGCAGAGCTATCCCCAATAGACCAATTCCTAGTAGGTTTATCCCCAGCAGACCTGGCTTGGTTCCAGTGTCTTCTATCCCCTGCAGAGCTATCCCCAATAAACCAATTCCTAGTAGGTTTATCCCCAGCAGACCTGGCTTGGTTCTAGTCCCTCCTGTCCCCAGCAGAGCTATTCCCAGTAGACCAATTCCTAGTAGGTTTATCCCCAGCAGACCTGGCTTGGTTCTAGTGTCTTCTATCCCCTGCAGAGCTATCCCCAATAGACCAATTCCTAGTAGGTTTATCCCCAGCAGACCTGGCTTGGTTCTAGTCCCTCCTATCCCCAGCAGAGCTATTCCCAGTAGACCAATTCCTAGTAGGTTTATCCCTAGCAGACCTGGCTTGGCTCTAGACTCCCCTGTTCCCAGCAGACTTATCCCCAGCAGTAGCTTATCCCAATAATTCCTAATTCCAGTTGAGGCCTGGACTCGGTTCAGCTGATCCCCGAAGATCAGGTCGAGCTTATCCCAATAATTCCTAATTGCAGTCCAGGCCTCAGTTCAGCTGATCCCCAAAGATCAGGTCCGACCAGAGGCAGCACGCAGCGTTGAGCGATTGCTAGCTTCAGGTTGGTCGTGTACAGGAGACAGGCAGGCGGGCCGACAGCAGAAAATATTTATTTGACGACCGCCGGTGTTGCAATCGTGGAGGCGAGCGGCGGGAATGGTAACCGCGGCGTGTATGCGAGAGCGCGAAGCCGACGAAATTCCGGACACGTTCACGCGTCTCGGTCACATTGTCGGTCGACTTGCCACGATAATGACTCCCCGGGCCGCGCGGCAAAAGTGCACCGGGGGTATCCTCCGGCGCAGCCCGTCTGCATTTCCCCCCTTTCCGCGGGAATGGAAATCGGGCCAGCATCGATTACGATATCGTCGTGTCGCATGACAGAACGACCACGCGGCGCTCCGCCACCCGGAGCACAATACGCTAATGCGACATATTGTTCAGCCCCGCAAAAATTGTCCCTCGTTACACGCTCGACAATGCCCGACGAGCGCTGGACGAACCACCGTCCCGTGAGCTTCCATAGTCACCGTGAAAATTATAGGAGCCATTCGGACCGCTGCTGCTAGCTGCTGTCGTTCCTGTTGCTGCTGCTGCTGCTGGTCGTGTGGTGTTAAATCCCGTTGCTCGCGAGACGGATGAAAGGTTCAGCATCGAGCGACACGGGGAACATACGCCTGCTGTCACGATTCTAAGACGAACCCGGCCACCGTTCATTTTCCACCATGAATATTTAACGGAGACACCGCGGCAGTACCTAATCACGCACCTGCTAAGAATTTTAAACGATATCTTGCTCACTTCTCTGGACGCCGGGGACAGCTGCATTATTTCTGCGTTGGTATTTTCCAAAAATATTTTGCAGGATGACCTCTAGCATTGGTCACTAGACCAGAGACCACTGTTTCCGCATCACAGAGCAATATAAGCTGGTATTTTTTAAATTACTCCCAAGGTGACCCCTAGCCATTCTGTTTACATCGCAGACCGACATCTCCACTCGCCGTCATTTTAATTCCTCTGGAGGTGACCTCTAGACATTCAAGGCCATATAAACATCGCTCGACAGTATTTAGCATTCGACTCTACCTCCACAATAAGTACTCTGACAATAGGTATGAAATTATCCATTGTCTACAGCATCCTATTTAACTCCGGTGTTCATGCACTCGTGAAAATTTCATCCGTAAAGGCATCTCCCGGTGATTACAAAGCCCGACTGTGTTTCGTAATAGTGATTCCACGTCGGTGTTCATCGGTTAACTCGCAAATTAGTGGAGATTCCAATGATATTTCAATGTCGACGCACCGGTGGCTAGCTATGCGTCAACAACAAGCATGCTCGAAATAGTCATTTGATGTTTTCCTGGACCTAGCAGCGTTCCTGAGTGCCTATCCACCGGCACGAATCGTGCAGCCTATAATTAGAGGCTTATTATTCAAGACACTCCTATTGGCTTACCTCTCGTAAAGATTTAATGTCAGCCTTGACATAATACACCGGGCGTGCCAATAAGTCAGCCAGCAGCTTCATTGCAAGAAAGATACACCCTTGTAATTAAAAGTGAAAAGATGGAACGCTGATAAATTTGTTAAATCGGATATCCATTATTTAACGACAACTCTAACCGGTATAGTGACTCGACCTTTCCTCGGTGTAACACTTAGCCCGACGTATCACAGAATCCTCGGTCGATACTCCGAAAGGGGACACTATTTAAAAATACTCGGCAAATGCAATCACGCAATCCATCTATTCCGAACGCGGCATCGATGATCGATCCGGTGAAACTCGATTAATCGGATCAAGTCGCAGAGACGACGCCGTCTTAAGTCTAGTACGCTCGTGGGAGGCACCAGAGATTATGTCATTACCACGTAACCCGCTGCGTCCCCCGACGAGCCGGCTACTAGTACGACGCAATGGCTGTCTGGCTATGAGAAAATGAATATTTCAAAATACGGAGGAATGAACCGGCGTCTAATGGCCCTATTCCGAGTCTCGGCGAAAACTACCCCTCGATTCTGTCATCAGACGCTCCTGGGGTGGCCAGCAAATTGAACTGTGCACATTAGATCTTCTCCCTCCATTTTTCAAATCAACAAAGGCTGTGTAGAACCTCAATCTTCAGCTATGTCCCTCCCTCCGCTTCATTTTTAAAATAAACAAAGATTGTGGCGGGGGTATGGGAAAAATTTTTCTACGTGGAAGACCACCAGCCTAATTATACTAGAACCTCAATCTTCAGCTACGTCCCTCCCTCCACTTTATTTCTAAAATGAACAAAGATTGTGGTGGGGGTATCATAAATAATTGTTCTACGTGAAAGACCACTAGCCTAATTATACCAGAACCTCAATCTTCAGCTACGTCCCTCCCTCCATTTTCTTTTTAGAATGAACAAAGACTGTGGTGGGGGTATGGTCTTGTAAACAATTTTTTTACACGAAAGATCACTAGCCTAATTATAGTAGACCCTCAATCTTCAGCTACGGTCCTCCCTCCACTTTATTTCTAAAATGAACAAAGACTGTGGTGGGGGTATGATCTTGTGAAAAATTTTTTTACACGGGAGATCACTAGAATAATTATGGCAGAACTTGAAATGTTCAGTTCGGCGAACGTGAGCGGCTAGTTATCTGGCGAGTCCCGATTAACCGAACTCGTCAACGTCTCCCAAGCTCACGAGTTCAGTGGAGCGAAGTCAGGTTCGATTATTCATGATGAACGGTGCGCGAAATGAAAGCGGCGCCATCCTAGCCCCGGCCGGATTGTGTAAAAGGCCATAAAGGGTGAACGAAAAGGGACGAGGAGCGCAAGTGGCGAATAAATAAAAAAACACGCGGAAACAACAGCTCCACCACTGTAAAATTTGCATGTCACGAATCGAACGTGAACACACCGGCGAACCCCCTGTGGCGTCGCCCCGAACTTTTCGCCCCTTTGACCAAGGCCCTCTCGCGCGCAGCCCTTTCCGCGTTTTCACGATCGAACGCACGTTGTGTTTCGCGCGCGCGTTGCGACCTTTACGAGCGCGAAAACTCAGTCATAGAGCCCACCCTTTCCCCACCACCCTCCTTCGGAACGAGTACAAGTGGCGGAGGGGGAGAGAGAGTTTGTGGACCGGCTGCGACCAACAGAAAAAATAATTAATTTAAAAGGAAAAAATAACGACGCTCCCATCGAGATTGTCTTTTAGTTCTCGTTACCGGAACCGTTCGCACAAAGTCGCCTGTTCGAGCTCGAATTTCACCGTGGCTCTCACCTAGAACCGGCTGTCGTCGTAGACTACGGTCCGGATCCTTCGCGGTGTCGTAACACGGATCGGTAACTTATGCTACCGTAATCGGTGTAATAACCATTTGTCACTGTCACGAACAATAATATGGGCGGCCGGAGGAATGTAACGCAAAATGCCGGCCTCGAGCTTTCATCATTCAACCGTCTTGCCTGCGTACGCCAGCGGCTCTCACCCTGTCAACGGAATATGAAAAACGGATGTCAACGGTAGCTGTCAAAAGGTTGCCTGTTGCTGTAACTTTAGCCTCCAGGTGGACTGGTTCTCAGGTGAGTTGCTGCGAGGCACCTGACTCCGGGCATCGCGAAATCCGAGCTTCGCCAATACTAGGCACTCCTAGACCTGGACAACCCCAATTCTGGGATCCCGTAGGTCTGCTCTCCCCTCACTCTGGACGCTCTATGATCTCAATACCCCAAAATCAAGGCTCCCCAGCTGTGGGTGTTCCCAATTTCCTAGTTTCCTAATGATCTGAGCACCCTAAAATCTAGACTCCCCAACTCTGGGCACCCTTAACTCTGGGCATTCCTAACTCCGGGGACCCCCAATTCTGGAATCTCCTAATTCCCCGAACTCTGGACGCCCCATGATCTGAATACCCCAAAGTCTAGGCTCCCCTAAATCTCGGTACCCCTAACTCTGGGTATTTTTGACACTGGGGACCCCCAATTCTGGACGCCCTATGATCTGAATACCCCAAAATCTACACTCCCCTAAATCTGGGCACCCCTAACTCTGGGTATTTCTTAACTCTAGACTCCCCTAACTCCGGAGCCCAAATTCTGAACGCCCCACGACCTGAATACCCCTAACTCTGGACGCTCCCAAGATGGCCCAATACTATATTGTCTATAACACGTTACGTCCAGCCGAGAAGCTTCTGATTTTTCTAGCTCTGCACTCGCGACGCGCAGCTATGGGAAAATGGGTTGAGAGTCGCTGTTGTGCGTAATACGGAACTGTCTCGGACGAGTATACGTACTGCAGGGCACGTCATGATAGTGACAGGAGCTGGGGGCTTGCTTACGTATCAGAAACGAGGGAAAAAGTCGGATGCAGAAGAAGGCGAAACGGCGAATGATGAGGAAAAATGGTTGCACGCACTGTTCTCCCCCGTAGCCACGCTAGAATCACTTGTCATTTAGGATTTGTTGCGCTGGATAGAAAATCAGAATCCTTTGGGCAGACGGTCTCTCCAAATTAAACACGGTTCATCCATGAATTAAAAGACACGTTCGCCCGATAATACCTGGGAATATTTAAGGTCCCGAACGATAATTCGTTCGAGTCGTATTGGCAGCGACGAGGCTGAATCCGGTTCACCTGGTAAATTACGAAGGCAAAGCCACGCTCCCTTTCAGACGACAAATTCGAATCCCATGGATTTAATCGGCTAGCTAAGGGATTATGAGCTGTATTCATAGACGCCTGGGGTTCGAGCTACGTGTGGTCCGGTGAAAATCGAACATTTCCATGGGAAGTCCCGAGGGGGCCCGAGCAGGCATGCCTGTTCACTTCCATCTAGGATAGATGCGGCGATAACGCTAGCGTTTACAATCGAGGGCAAAAAAGAAAAACGTCAGAGCAAATCCCCGGCCGCTTCAATATCCACGAATTAAACTGGATTCGCCATTGAAAACCTTCGGGAGGGATCGAGGCGACGTTGCGGCGGGTGTACCAGTCGCAGTTTTTAATTAAAAAAAGAAGAAAAAGAGAAACAAACTCACGGTCGGGAATGATCCGGGGCTCGGCCATAAACGACTTCAATTACAACTTAAAAGAGTTAACAAACCCGGAGGCTCTGAGCGACGTTAAAGACGTTCAAAGCGAATGGATGCTTGCCAGGGAACAGAATGGCTTTTCTCTCTCTCTCTCTCTCACTCCATCCTCTTTCTCCCTTTTTTCTTGAAAAGTCCATAAATTAAAATCTCGACCCGGCTATTCCCGTATTCTTGCGAACGAATACGTCTTAGCTCCTAAATCGTATCCCTCCCCGCCCACTCCTTTGCCCCGCCAGGGCGTGGGAGCCGGAGAGCCTTATGCAGTCTCGCAAAGTCTTGCCGCTTCTTAAAAATGCGCTGGTTCAATTCGTTGGGCACATTCAGACCGCGAAATGTTCCATAGGAAAACCTCTTTCAGCTGCAAAACGTATCTTGCAATCTACGTGCCGCGCGCGCGTGGCCGGGGGGGGGGGAGGGAGCGGGGTGGACCCGTGTATTTCGCGTTTGAGGGATTACAGAGCCAGAAATATGATGTATTTCTGGGTGGTGCCTCTCGACGGCCCCCCCCGCCCCGGTTTCCACCCGTGCGTCGTTTTACGACAGCCCGCCCGCGCCATGATCTTCGCGAACCGCCATTTCCGCGTCCCGGTCTCGCCCTTAACTTTTACGAGTGTTGCGGTCCGCGGAGCCTCCGCGAACAATGGCTCGAATATGGACTCGAAGACACGGCCTGAAATATGGCACCGGGAATGTGATGCGCCGCCGGGACGCCGCGTAATGATAAATTCGCTCGTTACGCGGACTTTTCGGCCGTGACTTGAATTCCCAGCCTCCTCGCCTGCTGCACCGTCTGCCCTGCCCTCCGGAAAACACTATACGAAGGCCGGAGTCGTAGCTTCGACCATTTACGTCGCCTCTGTCCTGGAATAAGAGGCTGTTTCGAAAAGATGGGTTCGGGACCTAACCCGAATCCAACGGCTCATTGTCAGATAAATAAAAAGGTCCTGTGTAAGTATGAATAACAAGTAGACTGCGGATCTTCGTGCAAAATAAAAATTGTCTGCACTCGCTGCAAGATACAGCGGCCAATTGAGAATGTCTTTCCTCCCGGAATCATTCGGGTATGTTGTTCTCCCGTTTCAAATTACAAGTGACACCCATTATCGTCATAAATCCATAAAGATTCGCAGTCTGATAGTAAGTTATTAATAAATAAGTTATGAGAAGAAATTGGCTGGGTGAAATACATGACAGTAAGTGAACACTGCAATATTGTCTCGAATGCAGTAGAGTCAATTTTGATTTTACGCCTGCTTCCCACAATCGATGCAGAACCTTCCTATTTCGCATAAAGATCCGCAGTCTGACTCCTCTCACGAAGAAAAAACGTCTCCCATCATGCCTCCAGGTTGATCGGAACCAAAGAGGTTCCATACCGCACGAGTCTGTTCCCTTTCATTCCCGAGTTGCAAGTTACGGCTGCAAACAGCAGACGCGAATGAATAGATATTACGGGAGTAGTTCCGCGGGGTAATTGGGCAACTTCCGCGGCGGGACAAGCAAATGAATGCACGACGACGCTGCAAGGAGCCGGAGTCGATCAAACGAACTACAATCCTTTCTTTCAGGATCAACGTGATTAGCATCTCGGCTGGCAGGCTCGTTAATGCAAACTCGCTTTGGCGGGCGAGGCTCCACCGTTCGCACAAAACACGTGGCGGCTGGATTTATCGCAAAGGACGAAAATTCTTGGCGCAGCGCAAAACAGAGTTCCAAAGGATTACGGCCGCGATAACGACGACAACGAAGCCAATGGAATAACGAGGCGAACAGGTGCGCCTCTGTACACATCGATGGAATAACTGAACAGCGGGCCGGGGTCGCACGGTGGAAAGGCCCGGGAACTTTCTTCATTATTCTAACAATTAGCGGCGCCCGTATTTCTTGTCGCGTGTAAGGGGAGTAGACGGCAGAAGGATCGCGGAGAGGTGCGCCTTCAATCGTTCTTGCTTTCCTCTCTGTCTCTCACCGCGGGGGATGGCACACGCACACACACAGCTTTTCGAAAGTTAAACGACGGCGAGAGAGAGAGAGAGAGCCGGCTCGAATTGGACCCCGGCCAAACGCCTTGTCCTCCGCAAAGTGGAACCACATTGTCGTTCGCACAAGTTTTCGACCGCCTTTAACTAGAAACTTAATCCTCTATGCAGCGCGCAGCCTTTTTTCTTTGGCGCCAGCAACGCAGCAGACTTCCGTTCGGATGGTTTAATTCGAACGGTGAAGAGGCGATCATCACGGACCGGGTTCTAATTAGCCCGTTCGGAAAAGGGTATTCTGCCTTTGACGCGCTCGCAGGCGTGTGTCGCGAACGAAAAAAGGAATATTCCCGCGCCGGCAGCGACATGTTTCCACAGAGAAATTCCTGATACAGGTAGAGCGCGCGCGAGAGAGAGAGAGAGAGAGAGATCACGGCGGAACCGTTTGATGTCGTCGTGAAACAAGTTGCGACGTTGAACGGCTTCTAATCGCGCGGGCAAGTCGTTTCCCGGGTGAAAACGTGTTCCTCCGCCGGCCCGATCCACCGGAAGCAAAACGAAATCGGCGAACTGCGGACCGCCGCGCCGGAAAGCTTATGGACCCTCATTAAGCCCACTATGAACTAACTTGATCGGAAAAAACACTCGGCAGACTGACGCTCGCGGCGAGCTTCGAACGGGACCACCACAAAACTCGGAGACCTACAACATACACCGTCGAAAACTCTCCAAGCGCGATCCTCTGGCCAGAGGGTTCCCGTGTCGGCGTACAGCCACTGCAAAGACAGTGGTAGCGGTGTGAAAACTGTTTATCGACCGCAGGACCGAAGATTCGACACGCTCGAACGACGGAAAAGGAGACCAGACCAGGGGACTGTGCCAACCGATGCGACGGCTTCGGAGCCTGCGGTATTGTACCACTTTCTTGGCAGTTCGGCCTGCGGTCGTGCCTGTCGATTCCACGCAACAAAAAGCTACGCCCGTGGACCGCATCGCTTTCGCTACAGATTTCGACTCATCCCTAGCTTTGTCGGCTTTGTTTCGCCGCTGCGCCCTCGCCGCAAACTAACCGGAATCCTCCAAGTTCCGACCGCCCCGATGTGTCCTCCCACGCGTCGCGAACGTGCAAGACTGCTGGACCAAGTTCCACCTTGGCCAATTCCAGAGCAGTCCTGTTTTTGGTCTCCGAGTGTCTAGGACTCGGGGAGGCTGGCATCCTCTAATCTTCAACACGAGCTGATGACTCCACCCTGGAGCGTGATCACTAAACTGCGGATCTTTATGCATTTCCCGGAAAGTTTAGTAGATGAAATCGAAAATTGTAGGAGAATTTTGAGAATTGATCATGCAATATATGATTTCCCATCCATAATATTAACCCCTTGCCCTATCGTGTCAGACTAATACTAAAGATTCTGAAGAGAGTCTAATAAATATTCTCCTTTCTCAGCAAATTGCGAACTACAAAGAAAGTTTTAATCACTGGATACGTAAAATAAATCGTGGGGCAAGGGGTTGAAATCATTAAGGGAGAAGGTAGCATTCTGTTTGGTTTCTATTTGTTGCAGTCGACGCAGACAATTTTTATTTTGCATAAAGATCCGCAGTCTACTGATTCTGTCTCGATCAATCCCTAATCGTCATCCTAATCTCTAGGTCGATCTATGTAGATGTCCAAGATCACAGGAAGCTCCAGCTCTCAGGTCAACAGGAAACGTCGACTGTGACGCAGTCATTGTTAAGACATGTTCAAGCACATTTGAGACCCTGAATGCATACATTCAGCTCTCGAGTACAGCAACAGTCCTAGTTATTAATTAGATGATGACCAAACAGCAGGTGGGGTTCATGCCTAGAAGTGGATCATGTCGTAGCCCCGGTTAAAGGGTGTGTCCATAAACCGAGTCAGGGTAAAATCACGAACACACGTCCGGTCAATTAGCTGATTAGAGGTCGAGTGGGGGGTTTCGTGGGAACGACTATCGTTCTTCTCCCGTCAGGAGAACCAACCGCGTGCACGCTCGGAGATGTTGCAATCAGTTTACAGAGGCGCAGCGGTGGAGACGATTGTTGACCGTAGCGGCGCTGCGATTCTAACGGAGCAAGTGCATAATTATGGCAACATGTTTGCGCTCTTAAACAATGGCGAGGAATAGCGTAAAGTCGATGATACGCATCGGCGAGTTGTTGACCGTGATTAGTTATAGAAATAATGGAGGGGCGAAGCGCTCTCGTGTGCCATACCCGCGGTTATGAATAATGGACGGTTTTGCCAACGATTTCAGGCCGGCGTGATTAACATTTATTTTTCAGCGGTGAACAGGCTCATAAGCTTCTTAAACGCTGCACAATGTTATGATTAACGCACCGGTCGGTTTGTTCGAGAGGGTTTATCGATCCATTATATATGGACTCCATGCGCGCTGCTCTATGGTTGCCGGTGAATTTTTAATCGCGATAGAAACCGGACTGACGTCACAACGATCTTCTATTTGGGTCATTCCCAATGGCCGGGCAGTGTAGCTCGTGGATCGCGGTCGCGAAAAACTTCCGACGAGTTTTCACCTGAGCCCCCGGTGTGTCGACGAATAGGGTAATGATAAGTGGCCCGCCCGAAAGCCCGAAAAAAAAACTCCGCGAACGTAAATAATACGCGGATGTCGTGAAAAGAAAAAGGACATCGCGGTCCCGCAATCACGGGGAGTGGCCGAGTTTCCTCAAGTTCCCCATAATCTTCCGGCACGGTTTGGATCTTCGTGTCTTTTATGGTTGAGCGTCGGGATGAACGGGAGAGGTGGGGGCAGAGAAATTCACTACCCCCCTGACACGGTACACTTACGGAAAATGAAAAGTTTCAGGAGCGTCGCGTCGACGGTATATTGCCTTTCATAAAGGGGCGTGTAGTTCACCTGGTACAGGGTAAACACGTGGGACGAGGACGATGCAAATGGGGGAATGTGTGGGTACTGGTGCGGTTAAAACATTTCGTTTATTTAATAACAGCTGCGTGTAGCGGGGACTGTGGAGGATTTTGATTTAAAAGGGGGATCGTGCTGGTCACAGGTAGATTCGAGGTGTGGTGAGCTACCTCGAAGGGCTTGGGGCAAATGTGGACTGGCACATGCTGATCAGATGGGGCATGAGCTACTTTGGAGGTGTCGAAGCTGGAATGGGTCATCACGGACAGATTGAAGAGAGCATGGGCTACCTCAAAGATCTCAAGGTAAGAATGGGCTATCTCAGACGGTTCAAGATAAAAATGGGCTACCTCTGAGGGTTCAAGATAAAAATGGACTACTTCAAAGGGTTCAAGGTAAGAATGAACTACCTCAGAGGATTCAAGATAAAAATGCGCTACCTCAGAGGGTTTAAAATAGAAATGGGCTACCTCAGAGGGTTCAAGATAGAAATGGGCTACCTCAGAGGATTCAAGATAAGAATGGGCTACCTCAAAGATCTCAAGGTAAGAATGAGCTACCTCGGAGGGTTCAAGATAAGAATGTGCTATCTCAGAGAGCTCAGGGCAGCTGTAGGCTTCTTCAGAGGGTCCTGGGCAAGTATGGGCTACCTTAGAGGGTCCAGGGCATGGATGGGAAATCAGGATGAGTCCAATGCACGAATGGCCACCTCTAAAATTCCTTAAAAAAATTATATGAACGCGGAGAACAACTGTGTCTTGGAGTAGCAGGAAGATAGGTTGAACACATATTAAAGCCAGCAGCTGAATTCGAGATGGCGTTTTGTTGCTGATGGACCTTTGCATAAAGCGAGAGGTAGGGGGTTTCGGTGGCGGAGGATCGTGCAGAAAGAGAGAGAGAGGGGAGAGAGAGAGAGAAAGAGAGAGAGGGTGCAAGGGTAGCCGTCCGCGGAATTACTTGTGAAACTTTAATCGCTTCCTCCTTGCGCGTACGTGCCTCCGCAGCGATCAATGCATTACGAATGACATGAAGGATTTTCGAGTAATACCGGAACTCTGGATTCCCGGCGAAAACGTGAGCCGAGGGCAACACGCGCGGAAGGGCGCGACCGGAAGAGGTCAGGGGTCGGGGCATTACGTATTTAACGAGTGCCTGGAACACGCTTCGGCTTTGTCGGGGATCTGAGCCCGCGAGTATTACTAACCGTGGACAAAGCGCAACAAAACGCGGGGCGTAAATTTAACGTCGGAGACCGACCGGCTTGAATTTCGCATCGACCCTGCTCGCCCCGTTCGACCAAGCACCGAACTCCGAATTCGACGGCTTTCGTTGCAGACCTAATTACGCGACTCATTAATAATGCAGCCACTTCAAACGGGGCCGCTTTCCGCCGTGCTTGATTATTATTAGCGCGCAACGATGAGCGTCGATACAATGCCCGCTTGAAATTCCAACTTACCAGCGATTCGCGCTCTCAAAAACAAACGACAAATACAGTCATCCGTTTCACTGAAGTCATAGATCTCTGCCCGTAATGAAACGCCTACAAATTACCGTTCGTAAGACCGACCGAGGAGGGGGGGGGGGCATTAAATTTTCCCGGAATGTTTATGCAAATGTCGGCGAAATGTTAATTTAAGGACTACGGCATTTGCATTAAGACTAGTAATGCGCCGATCAACAGCTGCCGGCTGCCGATGAGGATTAATTATTCCGTTTTAGATGACGTCAAGTATAGTGGACAATCATAGAGGGGGCCAGACACGGTGGTATCGATTCGCTGATTCAGTGATGAGGTCCTCGGGACTCTGATTCGTTACTGTTAACCGTCCCAGGACACCATAATTGATTAACGTACCCTTGAACCCGGCGGTCTTCGCCCGAAAGTCCGCCCAACGAAATCCCGTTTATTAGCAGTTCATTTTCAAGATTCACTCGACTCCACGTTTTAATTCGAGGCGAGCCCCCTCAACCTCGACTTTCACCGCCAGAGGGAACCTCTCCACTTCTGCCTTCCGGACGAACCTTCTGAGGGAGGCGTCTGGACGTTTTATTGTTCAAAAAATAAAAGTCAAGGGTTATCTGGATGCTATGGGGTTTTGGGTGCGCACGCTCCAGTGCCCTGCGAATCAAACGGAAATTATTAGCGAAATACCCAGCCACACTCTCGGCAACAGCGGAGAAGCCACTGAGATAGCCGGGAGTAATTCGGCCCTCAGATACAACGCTACATCCCCAGAATTATATTGCGATCCGGACAGCCGGATGACAATCTGGACGCAATACTAACGCACTTTGCGATTCCCTTTGTGACTTAGCGCTGGCAACGCCCGCGCGTTGATTGTTCATACTTGCAGATGCGCCGCGCACACAATATCGGATTTGCTTTGCAGACGATTCCGGTTGACAGTTTGATTGCAAGCGTCTGACTGAATGCGAGGCGACTTAGCCGGAGCTCGATGCCACGGAACAATCGCGGACCACTCAAAGAACCGGATTGGATTGGTCAGCCACGGCGACATTTTTATGGGAACTCTAATTCGAGTGTCGCCGTGGTTCTCCGGGGACCTTCGAATTCGTGAAATGGGAGCTGGAGTATGCAGTCGCGTGTGCAGCTGACGAACTGTGTAGAAAATTGCTAGACTGTGGATTCTTGTGTGAAATAAAATCGGTTGAGATGAAATCATTCTTATTGTGTCCACCGTTTTCTGTCTCGCCTTCTCACTTTATTTTGGAGCTGTAATTCCTGCTGCTATTCAATGAACAATTTTCTGGGTCATTCGGTCAGGTGTACTTGTGCATTTTTGTGTGAAATAACAGTTTTTGGTTTCTGTTTCACCTCCTCATTTTATTTATGGTGCTCCATTTCCTGCTGCTATTCAATGAACAATTTCCTAGGTCTGAGTTAGGTACAGTGGCCCGCAAAACTGTTCGTGCGCCCTTTAAAGCAGAATAACTTTTTTATAATTGTACCAAACGACCTGATGTTTTGATGGTTTATTGTTATTATTATTTATTTTGATGCAAGAATATTTAAAATTTTCATTTTAAGGGCCCAAACAAACAAGTTTTAAAAAATGCCTTTTTTTATTCCTGCATGTAACCTTGTAAATTATAACTTTTGGAAAATTTTCTTTGCACATCATTTAGTAAACCAATGCTTTCAATTGCTTACAAAACGTCAGGTCGTTTGGTACAATTATGAAAATGTTATTCTGTCTTAAAGGGTGTACGAACACTTTGGTGCGCCACTGTATATCCAGTGCTAGGATATTTTGGGTTAGGTATACGCAGTGCTAGTCTTTTGCACATAAACACGTCGAATCGGTGAACTACCAATTATCGCCGATAGCATTGCCCTGTCGATCACGTAATTCCCGACGAAACGGGGAGAAAGATTTATTGAAAACTGTAAACCATTGGAAACGGGACATTAGAAGGGTCGATTAGGTGTTGCCGTCGGAACCGTTCGATAATTTCATTTAACGAGAATTATGTAAAAGCTGGAGACTGTTCGAACAATGTTGTATTATGGAGGGACTCTTTTATGCGAGAGGAAAGAGAGAGCCGTCTGGTAAGCCGTCGATATCGTTAATCGAAGACGGGAATTTCTGACAAAGGATGAATAGCCCTGCCGCCCCCTCCCCCGGAAGAAGAATACAAAAGATGGATAAGTAAATAGCTCCGGATTTACGTAACTCCTCTCCCGCCCCCCCCGCCCACCCCCCACTTCCCAGGACCGTTGGTGAATTTTTCTTTTACCCGGTAAGTACAAGTTCGGTTCGGGGGCGTTGTTAACGTTTGTTCGAGGCATTGATTACGGGTGAAAACTGATACTGTGTTTCCGAATATACAATTTCTCGTGAATGGATAATTGCTGGGGTAACAATGCGGGGCTCCGTGTAAAATCGAACAATGAGGGAAACCGTTGGAAATGTTCCTGGTCCGGGTATTAACATCCTGTACGATGAAACAAGAGCTCAGGCCCTTGTCGATTTTGCCAGGTTTTGTTTCGTCTTGTACCGGCCGTGTCGCATCTCCTCCCCCGCCCCCCCATAGAATTAAATTTTTTTCCCTATACATACCAACCGCGGCAGGAAAACCGCGGATTTTCCCGGCAGCGTAACGTCGTGTCGTCGATAGGAACGAAAAAATAAAATCATCGCAAAAAATAAAAAAAACGCGCGCATGCACCCTGTGTAAATATGGCTTGGGTTTCGATTTTTTTTTCTTTTTTATCGGTAGCGAACAGGGTCATCGCGGACGTGCACAAATGTTGTTGTTTGCCTAACGCGCGACATCAAAGAGGTGAACAATTTTAATCGAAATTACACATTTCGATGGCGAGGCACGACCTTCGACCGCTGGTCTGCTGGCGGAGGGATTGACTCGAACGTAATTCGCAGAGTCAATACTGACGTCGATAAACAGATAATCTGTCGTTTTATTTGCCGATGCGAGCGAGCGGACATTAAAAATACAGGGCGTCTCAAAATTCCTTCGACATCCGGAAATGGGCGGTTCCTGAGATCATTCGAAGCAACGTCTTCCTCTGCAGAAATTGCGTCCGCGGCTTTGTTAAGGAGTTATTAACGAAAAACACGGACCAATCGGAGCGCGACCTAGACGCCCGGCGCGCCATCTGGCCGACTGTGCCAACGCGCGTGTAGGTCGCGCTCCGATTGGTCCGTGTTTTTCGTTAATAACTCCTTAACCAAGCCGCGAACGCCGTTTCTGCAAAGGAAAATGTTGCTTCAGATGATCCCAGGAACCTCCCATTTCCGGATGTCGAAGGAATTTTGAGACAGCCTGTATACTTTACAGTTTCAGCGGAATCGGAGCCGAAAAACTGTGGTCAACGCACGGTTTATAGCGAGGGAATAAGGACGTTAAAAGGGTAGCACTATTAGCGGCTACGATCCCGAAACCAGGTCGGCTCTACATTGAGGAGCGAGCATTCGGAAATAAACTGGTTGCTGTTATGGTAAAGCGATGTGTTGTATAAGCCCCAAGGGTTGATACGGTTTCCGGTTTCTATTGGCAACGCGATATGGAGTTCACGTCGAATCCGCAGTATCCATAACAGCAGCATGATCCTTTCGAGACTGGTAAATTGAAGCCGAGATACACGAGCCCGGATCGTTTTTCCAAACTGAATTTTTCTCGGTGCTTAAACGCTCCTGTCCGTTCTGTTTCGCTCTTAGCGAATCGACAAGAGTCGCGAAAATATTCAGCGGCCAGGCTTCAACAAGTTGACCCCGTCTCACGGTTCGCACGAAAACTAACCTAAATCCATCCGCCTACGGGCGTGGCCTTGTTATTCTTCGCCGTGTCATTCCGAATAGTCCAGTCCTACCAGAGACCCGATTGATACATTCAGGATGATCTTTGAATTCCCCAGAATGTTCTACAGATTACTGGGATAACCTATTAGCTCCTCATACCTTAACGCTTGCGAAATCTCCATTAACCATCCCGAAATACTATCCTGATGAGAACGCCGAAGCTTCTACGCAGTTGAAGAACCTAATAGCGAACAAGGGAAACCTTCCAACGACTTCCGGTTGTGCGTGCAGTTTGCGTAATGAAATCGTCGAGCACTCGTTACGGTTAAAATAGTAGGCGGGTGTTACGTAAACGACTAGAAGCTGCGAGAGTAACGGGGAAATCGAAAAAATGAGAATAGTTCCATTACCGAATACAGCGAGTCAGAAAAATGGTTTAACGAATATGTAAAAAAGGTGGTGGTGGGCGTAGGGAAGCGCTGTTATGTGTTCGTCCCGTGTTATATGGGGCAAAGCGTAACATCCGGCTGCTATGGTTTGATGAATAACAGAACGGTATAAAAATGGAGCGGCAGAAGGAAATGAAACAACCGACTGCTCGTCCCGGGTGGTCATGTAATTCGTGTGTTAGCGGAATAAAAGTTCCGACGGACCGTGTAAAATTTGAATGAAGTTACGGTATTCAGCCCCGGATGGTCGAATATTTTTTCAGATTATTACGCGGCTTCTGTTTCGCGAACAAGCTGCCGAGCGCCGTTGTGAAATTCTCCTTTAAATCCCCAGCCGAAACGAACAAGGAACGTGCTGTCCTTTCCATTAGACGCTTTTCATAGCCAATCGCCATCGGTGCACCGAATGACTCGGAATGCGTGTTATTCTTTCGATAAAATGTTTTTGGAAAATGAACCAGACTTGCCGGACCTGTCTGACAACATCAGTCCTCATAGTAACGACCCAACCCTGTCAGACTTAATTGTAGACGACCCTAGCCCTGTCAGACTTAAACTTAAACGAACCTAGCCCCGTCAGACTGAAATATGGACGACCTACGATTTGTCTACATTTCATACAGAACTGTATCCTCGACATTACTAGACTGCTTTATGCAATTATGGCTTTTGAAAACTTCCAAAAACTGCTAGGATATGAAATATGACAGAATTTAGTTCGATTTTAATTTATTTCAGATCTGAAAAGGCTAGGGTAAGGTGCCCAAATATGGTATACCCGCCTATTATTGCACTACCTTATATCTGGTAAAGGAGAAGTCGCACCCTAGTGAGAAAATCCTCAAACAATAGTTCACCATGTTTACTCAATAGTGTGCAGTGCAATCGCATCATTCTATAGATTTTAGTATCGATCCTCCGCCAGTCGTGTCTCCAAAAGTGTTGAATATTTTTGTGGTCAGATTTTCGATTGTATCTTTTTCGAGAAAGGTAAGTGATTTTGAAATGTTTGAACATATCTGTGGTTTCAGTTTATCTATATTAATGTTTGCCAACTGTTGGTTTGTACTGAAATTCATTTTATCTTTGTCAGTAGCTAGTATTACCAGTCTAACTGGAGTTCCAAATATGGCACTACCAAGGGTTCCCTAATATGGGTATAGCTATTCACATTTTTGGTGTGGGTACCATATTAAGACCGCCTTTCGCTGGAACCTGTAAATGGCACACGACAAAAAGAAATATTTTTCCCAAGCTGTATTAATTTTTGAGCAAACTTGAGCCCAGAATCTCGTAGGGAGGAAATGCATCTACAACTGGGGTAATTTTTTTGACGAAAAGGAACATTCAGAGATAATTTACCCTACTACCACGGGAAATAAGATTCTATTTTATTCCACCTTCTTAAAATTCGTCTGGAAAAATGGAAAATTCCATAAACGTCCGCAGTTTAGTCATTCCCGAAGGCCAGCCGTTCGAGGCACACGGTTTCCATAAAACTGTGTCACGTGGGCGTGAGCGTAAGCGACGCGGCAAAGGATGCATCACGAGGGGCCCGGCTTTAATCTAAATCGAAGTCAGAACTATGCATGCGAGCTGTATGGCTGCGTGGGCGTGTGCGTGCTCATTCATCGAGCCACGTATGGCCGGCTCGTAGAGTGGGGCACCATGGAAACCCGGCCGAACCTAAACTGCATTAGTCGTACGGAGTAATGCACAGGAATACTGGCTATCAGAAATTCGGTAGGGACTTAGAAAGCCCTCACGCTTCGACGGGAAGTCATAAGTCCGTGTGTCGGTTGCATTAGCGGGCATTCGTGCTGGCCGTTGCGCGGCCATTTTGCATCCTGTTCAAATTTTCCCTTCCGCCTCCTTTCACTCCCTCTCTCCATCCCCATCGGATATGTGTGTCTGTGTCTGTGTGTGTGTGTTTTGTTTGCCAGGCGCGGCCGGCGTCCGATTGTTTCCGTTGTGGAAAATACATGGGCCGTGCGCGTTTTCCCAGCCTTGTTAATTATGCGAAAGAATACATGCCTGCCTTTAACAGCGCGTGGGATCGGTGTTTGTCGATTTACATATTTTATTGACAAACCACTGTCGCGTGAAACGCACACCCGATTGTGCTCCCCGCCCCGGCCCCCCTTCGTTCCCTTTTTCGGGAAACGGACGAGTAACTCTAGACTGTGTTTCGGCTTCGAGTTTCGGTTTCATTATCGTCGTCGCTGCGGGTCTGACCAGTGACACGCGCGTACTACTGACGCCAGGCGCACGCACGCTTGCGTCGACCGGTGCGTGGTCAATAATTATGCGATGACGAACAGCACACTATTTTTTGGGAGTGGGGACGAATCAGAGATCGGTGGACTGAGAGTTGCATTGTTACCACACCCAGAAACACCCGTAGGTCTGCTAGGGTGAGACGTAATTCAAGTCTGATCGGTAGACTGCGGATCTTTAGGCATTTATAGGAAAATTCAGATGGTCAAATTCAAAATAACACGAAACTGGAAGGAATTTTCCTCTACACGGAAAAATAAATGACTTTCCGAACGACCTAACATTTAATTTGCTAGAACCACGCCAGTAGATTGTCGCTGAAGTCATCCTGCGTCCACTTTGTAGAGCAATGGTTACCATACAGCGACCAGGAGCTGTGTCACGTAACAGTAAGGGAATGATGCAGCTTTTATTATAGCTCAAATAGCTTTAACAAGTTGTTTGTAAATTTTCTTGTTAAACAATACATAAGGTAGGAAAAGACAACACTCAACTTTAAAAGTGTAGAGAGCGCTGTAGCTCTAGGAAACTTTTATAAATCCCCAGACATATAGAGAACCAGGTCCCGACCTGACCAAAAAAAAAAAAAATGTCACGTAAAAGTAAGGGGAACCGTCGCTCTTAAGGGGGTGGTTATGTGGTTTCTCATTTCTCGATAATACAAAGATGGGTTTTTCTCAGTAGTCAAGAGAGCTAGATAGGGCTAGAAAGCCCTATTTTTACTTCACTAATATTCGGACACTATTAAAAACACCATAACTTCTTTAATATTGGGACATACGACTTGATATTTTTGGGCAAGTTAGAACAATCAATTTGCTACATAACGTGACAAAAATTCGTGAAAAAGAAACTGCAAGCTGTCGGAATTGCGGAGAAAACACTGAAAATTGTATTTTTCAACTTTTTCCTGTGGGCTTGTATGGAAAATTTAGAAAACACGGCAGCCACACGCTGCCGAATAATGCAAAATAGGATTTTCGATGGCGATCGCGGCCTAGATCGATCTTCTATCTAGCGCTTTTGGCTACTGGAAAACCCGATGTTTGCAGAATCGAGAAAAGAGAAGGCGCATCCCGCATCCTTGCAATCCTGGAAACGAGTCTGCCACCTGAAGGGCCACGATGCAATGAGTTATGGGAACGTCGGACCCCCTGCCGACAGTAGTTGGGTTTTGTTCTTCATCAGGAGGCGTGCGCCTCGCCGGCTAATTACGTCGTTGTACGGCGCGCGTACATTTGTATCTATTACGGGCTGGTGACAACAATAACGCTTCTTAATGCCTGCAAGACCAGGTATTAATCATCGTAACATCTCGTCGCACGTGTGCGCGCGCGCGCGACACCATCGTGGAACGTGCGGCTGTTAGAGGTTGAATGAAACGCGCATTAGCCCCGCGGCTTATACCCGAAATTAGTCTTCGGGGATGCGAGAGCGCGCGGGGTAATTAAATAATATCCGGTGTGAAGTTTCTCCATTATTTTATCGAAGCTTTTTGGTAATCGCCCGGCGAATCCGAACTCGGGGATTCCGGGTCGAACTATTGATGAACGAGCATTGCCAAAGTTTCTGATGAGCATGAAACGCGCGAGGCGGGATAGAGAGGGAGGGGGGGGGGCTAACGTTGTCGAATATGTGCGTGGCCCGCTCGAGTGCCTAATTGTAATACGGGCACGCATACAGGCGCGCACAGATGAGGTTCAGGATTTCGTCCATTAATAGCATCGAATCTCACGACCCCGCGAACTCGACAGTTCAATTTGCGCGATCCCGCGTCACAAAGAGAGGAAACGTACCGAGGCTTCCGTCGCGTATGTGCGCGCAAAGAGGGCGAGAGAGAGAGACACGTATTTCGAGCATCGGTACTCGCGGCAATTTTACTACAATCGCATTAAATTCACGACCGGAGGATTCCAGGCAAATTTCTGATGTTCTGATTTTACTGCCTCCAAGCACCCCGCGCGACTGTAACTTCATAACAGAGTTGGCTTCTTTGTCCGACCCGGGCACGAGCACGAATAATTTTATTGCGATTTCGATGGCTTCGGATGAAAGCGCTCGGGTCACCGAGGGTTTAACTGTTTGACGTTTATTAGAGGGAATGACAAATTCCCAAGGAACCCGTAGTCGAACCTCTTGCTCCGCCGCCGGGGAACGAGCATGTCTAATAAATCACCGGGGGAGAGTGCCTCTTCGTTGTAAAACCCGTTTAATATTCATCGATTCGTCACTGACATTATCATCGATCAGTTTCTAAATGCATGCATCTCTCATGAAAATTTTTTAGAATTGTCAAAGAAATTATCGCCGGCAGCAGAGTTGACTTCGTCGTCCTCTGAAGTTGTCGGCGCCGACGCGTCCGCGACACTGCCAAGAAAAAGAGCAGTTTGACAGTCGATACCGGGTATAAAATGAAACGCGACGTCAGAGGGAAGGCAGAGCCTAACGAAGTGCCTATAGCTAGCATGTCGCACTGGCGGGCGTTAATTAATACTTTAACGAAGAGGCCGACACTCTTTGAGCTGGCAAAGTCCTTATAAATATTCGCGACTTCGGCGGGGTTGATCATCTTCTGGAAATATCTCGTCGATGGGAATATAAATTAATTCTAGAGACCTGATCGATATTAAAGTCCTTCGCTGGGAATTGAGTACTCAACGAACCCTGATACATCCGTGGAGGACTCAATTTAGAAATAAGACTTCAATCTAGGCCTGAGACTTGGACCTACGTCTGAGACCCTGCTGAGAATTGAGTCTTTCAGCAGGGTCTAAGATTTGTGTGAAGAATTCTGCCTCAGGGCAGGGATTGCGACTTCTTTCGTGACCTCAGCGAAGGTCCAAGACCAAGTCCGCCTTCTCAGACCAGGGTCCAAGCCACTGCCAAGGCATCGGTGATCGTCTGCGCACCGGGCCTAGGATCGGAGGCCAAGCTAGGATCGCTTTGAGAGTTGGGGCACGAGCCAACATCTGCTGCCCAGTGTCCTAGAGCGTGGCGTCAGATGTAGCGAACACTTCCAAGGTGAGTTCTCTCAAGAGGTCTGACGAAATGAGGCTGTTAAGTGGGTAGACGTCCGATTTCGGGGCGAAATCAAGCATCACGGATTACCAGGTTCGTCGAGAGGACGCACAGGCGAGCATACGCACGCGAACAGTTCCCGGGTAGGGGAAGCTGCTCCAGAAGACGCCTTTCATTTTCCGCGCCAGCGAGCTCGCCCTCTCGATCCTCCTCGACAAATAACGATGCCGGCGGAGCCGTAGTAAAGACGGCGAGGAGTAATTTTGCGCCAAGATTGTTTGTACACCGCTGAAAGTGGCGTTGAGAGACAACGGCGACGCGGCCGTGAAAGACGACAGAATTAGTCGTTGGAGTTTTGTGACCCGTAAGCTTATCTAAACCCGGAGCAGGCTCCCGGAGCCCGGCGACTCGTTTGTGCCCCAATTTTACGCTCCTGGGACCGACTAACGCGCGGCCGACACACTACCGATCCAATTCCGATCGGCCAATCCCCGCAGAGAATTCTCAAAAATTATCCCAACCCTCGGTTAGGTCTGCTAACCCTTACTAACTGCAAAATGTTTCACCGAGAAACTGTTCTGATGGTGAACCGATCGGTATCTCCGAGACTGAGTAAGTTCAGCTAACCGAGATCAGCTATTCAACCCCTCAGCGTCGCGACCCCTTCGCGCAGGTCGAGCGAACGCGATGGTTGTGTCGAAGCAACGGTGAAGGATTGGAGGAGGCAGGGGCAGGTTCGCCTCGAGTGTCTTCCCATGAAAAGTCGAGATATCGTCGTCGGACGTTATTTGTCTGGAGGACATGCGCCCTCGTTAGGCGGGCAAATATGCGACACGACTTTGAGGAACGCGAACATGGCGAAAGTGGCTTAATAATGCAGGATATTATAATTGTATATAAAGAGGAGAGGGGTCCCTTTTCGCTTAATGGAACGTGTTCGAGGAGGAGGCGGTCCTTCGGGGGACGAGTAATGCCGTCCTAAGAAGATTCGCGTCATTGTTAATGGATAGATCCGATGCTGACGAGCTGGAGCGGTTGTTCCCCCCCACCCCGCGCGTTAGAAAATAATCGTAATTGATCGCCTTGGCTCCGTTCCCGACTGTTGCAGACCAGTAACAATACATCGACCTGGTTTTTCCAGATATCCTCTACCCATGTTCGATCTGGACCCGAGCCCTCTGCTACAATATACAGACAGATATCGCATCTCATGTTTGAAGATACGGCATTCCGTAAGGGTTTTTACTTAGCCGCGCTCACGTATGCACATTATGCATAGGGTCACCATAGATCACATCAACGCTCTATGCACCGAGCTACAGACGTTAAAAGGAGCAGGACGACTTCATGAAAGATTCAGTCCCGCCACTGAAATGCGCATACGCAAATCTTACCTTGACCACGGACCATGCAAAACAGCCCCGGATCTACGACTGTCTTTGACTGCTAATTAACCGCTTAATCACATTTCGACGGCTGCGGCCACGAAGGCCTGCTACGCTCCAACTGAATCTCGTTCGACAACAAATTAAATAAATATTACCCCTCCGTGGTCCTCGGAGCACGGATAGAGCTAGCCCAATATAGCTGCCTCTATCCGGTCCCACCTCGCAAGATAAACGTCCATTTAAAAATTCTGAAAAAATTCGTAGACCTGTATACCACCCGGTAGAACGTCTCTGATTTTTTTCATAATTTTCCATCATGCAGAACGGAAAGGGCAGGTCTTGGTTTACACATTGCCTTAGAACAACAGTTTCGAAAATTGTCGAATTTTTTTCAAAATCGACGCTGCATCCGAAAATTTTGAAAAAATTCGTAGACCTGTATACCACCAAGTAGAACGTCTCTGATTTTTTTCATAATTTTCCATCATGCAGAACGGAAAGGGCAGGTCTTGGTTTATACATTGCATTAGTACAACAGTTTCGAAAATTGTCGAATTTTTTCAAGATCGATGCTGCGTCCAAAAATTCTGAAAAAATTGAGAGACGTTCACGCTACCGTGTAGAACATCCCTGATTTTTCTCATGATCTTCCATAAAGCAGAATGGTAGAAACGGAGGTCAGTGGTGAGAGCGGTGAGTCGAAACAGCAGAAGTTTGCTCGGAGAAGTGTATCGGCCCTTTGTCCGTGCAACGATTATGTCAGACGTATCAGGCGGGCAAGTCGCATTCGCACTGTTAGTCCGTTGTCCTTTGTATAAAGCTCCATCATCGGCCTGTCATCCCGGCCGTCATCTTCTTCGAAAGCCTGGCGAGGTGTCGTCGTCATGTCTGACGCGCTAATGACTATTGTTGTGTATCAAGGGGAAGGATCATCCCCGAGCACGGACGTGACCCCGACAGGCCAACCTAAGCTGACCTAAATTATCTGGCCATACACAGCTCTCTCCTGTGCGAAGGTGGACGTATGTCCGTTAAGCTTCTCGTGTTCCCCGCTGGTCTCCTTGCTTGGTCTGTTTCACTTGCTTGCGAAGAGGAGATCGGCTTTCGGCGATCGATGAGCAAACTGAATGCATCGGTCCTCCCCCCGGCTTTAATGAACACGAAATTTCCTCGATCGTTTTGGCTCCACCTACGCCACTGACATTTGCGTGGCATGGCGGAGACACCGAATAGGAATCCGTGCGAGAGACGGTCACCAGCTTGGGACCAGATTCGCATTATTACAATAGCCAAAAGCGGTGGAAATCCTATTTTTACGTTTACAAATTACGCTGCCGAATACCGTGTTCCCGCGATTGATGTGACTTTCGGGTATGCGGATGATGTGACTTTTTTATCCCCACGCTCTACATCGCGCTACAAAGAAATTAAGGAATTAGGGTGCTTAAATTAGTTGTTTACCCAGTTGTTTACCCAGGATCGTCGTTTACACTTGGGAAAGTTATCCAAGGAATCTATGTTCGGCACATGTAAAAATAGGACTTTTGAGGGCGATCGCGGCCTAGATTGATCTGTTATCGAGCGCTGTCGACTACTGAAAATCCCCATCTTTGCATTATCGAGAAATGAGAAGGCGAAAATCGAGACTGCCCCCTTAATAGCGATCGTCGATCGAGTATAAACATCGCGCGCGTCGACGTCCGCGCCAAGGGGCGATTCAAGTGGACGCGGTCCAACATCAAACAGTTAATTAACAACTGGAGGAGATTAATCGTGGGCTTCGAGGATTCGATACAACGGTTCCAGGTCGAGAGTGGCGAGGCTCTCACTAAAAGGGGACAAAGACCGAGGCCCGGGGTGAGCTACAGGGAACACGGCGACGGTTATTGCTGGCTGTACTAAGTGATCGCGGCAAAGGGACCGAAGATTAGAGCGCAACGAACGATCGGTAATCAGGCGGGACAGGTCCCGGTGTGTTTCGTCGCATACACTCGGGGGCTGTGCGAAATACGGCAGCGCGCTATGCGTCCGTGAAATATCGACGATATGTGTCAATGCGTTCTGATGAACCGCGACGATACCGTTGGTGCGCTGGCACACACCGTTCAAATGAACCGCGACCCCGCCTACAACAAATCGTTCGCATCTGTCGATCCGCTTGGATAATTAGTACTAGTCTCAGTTGCCCTCTGGCTGCGACTCTTGGAACCAGAAGACCAATGGAGGCGTCCGACCGGGGAGCTAGCTTTGACCCTGCACGCGTAGATTCAACCCTGCCATTTTCGCACCGCATGATGGAAAATTATGAAAAAAATCAGAGACGTTCTACAAGGTGGTGTACACGTCTGCGAATTTTTTCAGAATTTTTGGACATCGTTTCTTTAAAACGAAAGATTTAAAACGAAAGATTCTGGAAGATCATATGGTACTTGGAATGATAGAGAACTTAGGCGTACTCCCTAAATCCACATTAAGCACCAAGCAGAATTTCGCAGATATCCCGTATCCTCGCGCGGCAAGTATTCGAAACCCCGTTTCGCGTAGTTGCGTAGCGAAAGCCGCGACTTATGCGAATATTCCTCGAATTACAGCGGTGGTAACCACCTGCCCTTTGGCTCTTCCTTTACCCGGTTTAAGCCGCATGTCCTCTTTGGCCAGGCTACAGTTTCTGCCGATTAACAAACCAGACCCGGCCCTTAAATCACGCGGCACAAGCAGCCCACAAAGGGAATTAGATTATTTAAACATCTTCCGACTGTCGCGGTGAGAGGATTAGAGTTTCAACGAGGTCGGGAACAATTCTTTCTCGTTTGTTTCTTTCTTTTCAGGAATGAATATATGATCCAAGCGGGGCGAGTACATCATAGAGGGGACACCATGCGGGAAAAGTTTCCGGCGCTGTTCGCAATTTCACAGAGACCCGCGGAGAAACGAACGAATCACTTAACAATAGGTCTAGAGCACGTCGGAGGTTCCCCGGTATCCGTGAAAGAGTGGAAGCCCAGAAGGAAAAGCGGGGGCCGTCGGATCGAACAGCAGAAGACGGTGGAATCGTATTTAAATTTCAAATGCCCCTTGAGAAACCACCATGGCCGGATATAATCGGATATCCGGACGTTCCCGGGAAAGCTGGGTATTACGTTCGCTGTACGCGGATACCGATTTACTCGGGTAACCAGCTGGAAAGCAACTAGAAATAAACTGTATTCTCTCGGACCGTTTTACATTTCGAACATCCCACGTACCGGCGTTCAACCCTTTTTACGCCGGGCTCAACGACTCGAGAATCGATCCGAGAAAACCACCCCCTTATAACTCCTCCCGCCTACACACGCCCCACATACACCCTCGACGCAACCTCGTCGGTTTGCAACGTGTCGATGGGTGCAGCGAATCTTATCGGAGCGCGTCGGGAATCGGGAATCAATTTTCCGAGACCTTAGTTTTCGAGGATAGTGGTGCTGGAGAAAATCGGGACACCATCAGAAAAATTGCTGAACCGCCGTAAAAATTGTTCGAATTGCCCGTTTTTCTAGAAAAAAAAAAAAAAAAAAAACGTTCGTGTACAGAAAATTTGTTCAGCATAGATTTCCGAGGCGCCGTACCGAATTCTCGATGTTCGTCGAGAAGCAGAAGCCGAGTGACATAAAAAGTGCAGTAAATAAAAGAAATTAAAAAGAATCTACTTACGTGGATCGGAGAAGGCTGAAGGCAGATGAGAGTGACTTTTTTGGGGGTGCAGGTTCGTATCGTCATTAACGGGTTCGGTGGACGCCAGGCAAAAGAGAATTTCCCGAGACAATTATAATAACAAAATCGAATTTCCCCTCTGCCTACAGTGTCACAGATATTAATTCTTACGGTAAGGTTGAGCACCGTAAGAGGCTCGGCCTTGAGGCTATACTAAACTCCCCGAGCATCTGAGGCTGTAATTATTCAGTGAACTGTTCAGACAGAGCGTACTCTTCGTACGAACATTATCAGCACGATTTCCGTGTATCCTGTCTTTCCTCGAAAGAAAAAAGTCTGTATCATGATACTTGAGAGTGTTCTTGTAAAGATGTTTGAAAGTGTGATCGGACAGAATGAGAATCGGATGAACGAGAGGCGTAGAAGGGTAGTAGAAAGACAGACGAAGAGACAAGGGAACAGAGACAGAGATAGAGATAGAGAAAGAGAAAGAGGCAGACAGGGCAGAGTTGAAAGAACTATAGTCGAACTAACACAAAATCTGTAAATGTAGGGGAGCTCGTACCTTTTGCCCGCTGTGCAGAGTATCTCTGTAAAGTAAAACAGAAAAGAGAAGAGTTAGAAAAAACGTACACATAAATACAGATAGATATAAGGTGAGAAGCAGGTGAGAAAAAGTCGGTAAAGAATTGGTGGTTATACGCACTACAAACAATAATACCGGGTATATAAATGCTTGAGAGAGAGAGAGAGAGAGAGAGAGAGAGAGAAATAGAGAAAGAGAGAGACAGAAAGTGGGAGGCAGACATACAAAGCGGGTGACAGAGGGTTGAAGAGGGGTTGAAACAGTATTTAGAAAAATGAAGTGATCGAATGTTGGATGGATAGACATGTTCCTCTGTTGCGTCGCGATCTCGTTCGCTCCTTTAATTCGCCGCTGAAAAAAAAAGTGCTACTGTTTAAACAACCAATGGAGAGGTACAAAGAATAAGCCAGACCAACGTGATTCTGTTCTCAATGTTCTTTATTCGAAATTATCGGGCTTCGCTGAATCCATTATAATACCTGTAGACCGCAGCTTTCATGCAACCGTACTCCACGCGACCGAATAAATGTTTAATCGCAATTC
Source organism: Lasioglossum malachurum (assembly GCA_028455605.1). Classification (NCBI taxonomy): domain Eukaryota; kingdom Metazoa; phylum Arthropoda; class Insecta; order Hymenoptera; family Halictidae; genus Lasioglossum; species Lasioglossum malachurum. The sequence goes on from CM052315.1 coordinate 4,235,331, forward strand.
CGGGCTGAAAATTTGCCGAATAAAATATACAAATCGTGGATAAAGGTGTCGAGTAACAAATTGTTTGTTTTCTGTAGAAGAGTTTTTAGCGAGGCATGTCGTCCTTTTTCGATGAATGAACATAATAACACAAATCAATTACAAATATATATATATACATATATATATATATTGTTATGATTAATCTTTAATACAAAAAAAGATAATAATTATCTTCATTCATCAAAAAAGAAAAACATATTTTGCTAAAAACTCTTTGACAGAAAAGAAACTTGACACCTTCACCCATCCACCCCTTCAATTACTAGAATTAAGCAGCTATTCTACGAACTCAGCGATCTATGTTCGCGTCAGAAAATTCTTAAGTAGTTCAGTCCGAGTTAGATCAGACTGGAACCATAATCAGGCAAATTTTGACCAGTCTGACCGAACGTAGACCTATAACCACTTATTGAATACTCTACCAAGATTGATCGCTACGTCAGCGCAGATTAGGATCCCCATTGGTTCAAAATGGCGGATTTTTCGGGCCGATTCGCAATAGGAAACCAGCAGCGTTGCCTTGCTGAATTTTCTTAACGAGATTACGTATCGCCGGGAACGAATTCTAATTAGTCAGCAGACTGGCGCATTATCAACCCTTTGCGAACGGCTGCCTGTTGCCTCACGATAACGCGAGCCGGGCTTCCCCTCGTGAGGCGACCACAAGACGCTTATGGGAGTCCCGACTTAGAGTGACAGTGAACGCACCGATAGGTGTGCCTACCGTGCAAAATTTTTGGCTGGGAACCATCACGGGAATTCGTCCCCCATAGTGCCTGCAAAGGTCTCGTGATCATGTCTTTCGTGTATTTTTCAGTCGCACCGTTAGTCACTGCGATCACTGTCTTGCACCATAAATAATTAACGAAAAATTGAATCAATAACAATTAAATATAAATAATCCAGCAGGACTCTCCGCAAACTTATATTTCCATAGGTATGATCTTCGAAAAACCTTACTACTGGTGTCTCAATTTTGCATTTTAGAGAATAAAAATACATGAACGTTCGAAGTGGAACGTCGGGGAAGAAATAATTAACTTGAAAGTATATCGATTTGCCAGAAATTGCCGTAGAGAATGGGAATTATTTGGTATTGACGTTCGCCAGTATTTTTTCCTAAATAATTTCGCGAGTCTGTTGATCACAAATAGCCGCTAAATTCGTGTTCATGTGCTCGGGGCTGCGCCCCGATCCGAGGTAATATTGCACGTCCATTACAGGCTTCGGAATGGTCTGCCATGTTTGCACTTGCAATTTGAGAGCTGCATAACGTTACAAATAATCCCGCGTGATTCTAGACACAATCAATAACCGGCGGAGTTCGATGAAACGGACCAGCGACAGTTGTGCTTGCCAACTTCTAAAGCTTCGCTTCAATGAGACTGCGAATCGGCCAAACGTTCTGATACAATTCAAGAGGCACGTTTCCTTTATGCTCACGCCAAAACCGGTTCGAAACTAATGGGTGGAAAGTTAAACATTTGTATCATTGGAAAAAAAGAAAACAATTTCATTATGTCACATTAGATTCAGTCTCAGCTCGATAGTCGAGTTGAATTCATTGTAAAGTGGTGACCTAATTTCTCAAAAACAGGAGCCTAGCGTGACCATAGCGGTGGCCTCACCTGATCTAGCTCTCGAGTGACCCAACTTTGGTGTGACTTAATCTTAGTCTGACCAAATCCTAGCCTGGCCTAATCCTAATGTGACCTAAATTGGCCTAACTGATCCTAGCGTGGCCTAATCTCTGCCCACTTAACCTAGCCTACTGTGACGGAAGCTAGAGCTGAAAGTATCGGTTCAGTGTAACGATTTTTGCAGCGGATTAGCGACGCAAATTCCCGTAGCTTTGGCGAGCATGATTTTAATTAGCTATCCCGTATTCTGTTTCACATCGATTCCGGTTCGGTCTCTACACAGTAGGAAATACTTTTCAGTGGATCACTCGTTGGACACGAGTCGCATAATTCCCGAGCACAAAGCGTCCAAAGCCAGTTTCAAATAATCAGAAAACGAAGGCGTTTATTGAAAATAGTTTGCCCCGCCAGCGCTCCATCTCAGTCGCCGGAATCCCTCAGTGTCTGGCGTACACTTTCAGCTGGAAACTATGTAAAACAACAAATTAATTTTGGAACGCCTCAGCGACGAGTCGGGACGCGATATTGCTTGCTCGTTGTGTCTCCGTATCGACAACCATTTTTTAAACAATATATTTCAGCCAATTCGCACGGAAATGTAACCCTGGAAAGAATCTGTGTCAAATAAAAATGAAACGGAAAATGCTGGAAAATAAAATTGAGGAAAAACAGGGATGCGGTATTAACAGTTTACTAGTACGCACCACTTGAAAAAGAAATTCAGAATTGTCGCTCGAAAGGCTTGCATAGAACTGCAGGAAATCGGGACGCAATGAATGCTGGGGTAAAAATCAACCACGAGTGCTCGAAAGATACACGATCCTGATGAACTCGACTGTGAAGTTGTGCACGCAAACTGGCCTAACGATCCGACGAGTGTTGTAAATCATCGCGCCGGTGGTTCTCAAAATGGCGCGCTACACGAGCGCACTGTACGTGGCAACAGTGCCGTATCAAATTGCACAATTTCTGTATTCGTCGAATGCTAAATAACCGATCTGATTAATCGGACAATTATTTTCTTTTATCAACGGAATTTTCATTGAATCACTGAGTCGCACGCTGACAAACCCAGGCAAACAAACGGACATACACTGTACACAAAACAAACGTCGGTAACCAGACGCACACATACGCAAACAGGCGTACACAAATAGATGTACAGATACGTAAATAGACGTCCACATACACAAACCGACGTATACATAAACAGCGAGGAACATAAGGTATTCCAAAACACAGTTCGACCAATCGTTGCCGGTGGATTCCGTACATACTGATGAGACACAGAGCACTGTAGTGTTGTCTTGGAACGCATGATGAATGAGAGCGGCGACTTGGTCGTCGATTCCAGAAACACCCGATATGTGCTTTCGCTCACGTACGGTTCAACGACCACGTGATCACACATGTAGCAACGTAGGACCTTGGTTAGGTCCAAGTTGGAGCAGGATGATGCAGCAGCTACAGGCAAATGTAATTAGGGATTGATCGAATGGTAAGCACGGGCCTGTCTAATTGCCCGAGCCGATAGCTCTCTTCCGGCCGCCGGATACTTGGCCGACGTAAAAGCTTCTGAGCGGAACAGTTGTGATTCTCCACTGACAAAGCCGGTCCCGTGGCTCGAAAACAGTAATTTCCATAGACGGGCAGTCGAACTTGCATAAACAAATTTAAAGCTTCGGAATTGACAAAAATTGTTTGAAGGGGTTTGAGACAACCAGCAATGTTTTATTGACATTTTTTTTTTGTAGGAAACAGAAATTTCTAAGGGTGGAAGACCACCGGCAATGGTGCAACACGCCCTTCGATAGACAGCTGACAAATTTGGCTGTCCATCGGACCAGCAATGTCCTCCTAACATTTCTTTTCTGTAGGAGACAGAAATTTCTGAGAGTTGAAGACAACCAGCAATGTCTTCGTGGCAATTTTATAAAAATTGTTAAAGAGGTTGAAGACAGCCAGCAACCACTTCAGGATGAAAAATGAACTACAAAAATACAGACTTTGTGAACGGCCATGAATTTAAGCAATGTCTTCATGATATTTTTGTAAAAATTGCTAAAAGGCTTGAAGACAGCCGGCAACCTGTTCAGGGTGAAGAATTAGCCGTAAAACATACAGACTTTTTAATCACTCGGACTTTGACAAACGTTTTGATTCGCAGCGTGATTAAAACACCGGGTTGTACGAGATTCGCCGGGGAAAAAAGCTGTGACGATATCAAAAGCAATCGGATGATACAAGCCATTGAGGAGAAGTTAAAGCGCCTGTCGGACGAGCGCGCGTCATCACGCAGGATTTTCTTCAGCGGAATATTTCATTTGGAGGCCCCGGACCGGACGCGGACGGTGCCGTAAGCCAAGATCGAAACTTGTTTTCCACTTTGTTTTCTTTTAATTGAATCGGTTGCGTCCGCCCGCTACAGTAACGATTGCCGTTCCGGTGAGTGATGCGGCCGATGCACGTTAATTGAAACGAAACTTATTCCCCTTTTTTTCGCCGCGGCCTGACCACACAATAAATGCGTCGCGGAAACGATTCCAATTTCGAGAGAACAAAGAACCGACGCCGGGTTATTCATTCGAATCGGCGAATTTTATAATGAACAAATCCTTTGTCGGTCGATTAAGTCCCAGCTAACGAAATCTGGGCTCGATGCTTCGTTTACAGGACGCTGTTGGGTCCGTTAGGCTCGCAGGGTTCCTGGGCTAGGCACGTCGATTTTCAACGAAAAGAATCTTCTGAAATTTCAAAATTAGACTAATTGTTACGCTGTTAGGTCTGCGTTAGGCACAAAATTTTATATTGAAAGTTGCCTCTTCAAATGTTAGGATCAGGCTCTAGAAATCCAGGGTTCGTTTATTAGATTCTTTATTTTATATTAGATTCTCGGGCTCGAGAGTGGGACTGTTAGGGCCCAGTTGTACTTTAGACCAAGTCTAGGTTAAAGTTGCCAAAATTTAGGATTAGGTCACGTCTATGATCACTAGACTGCGGATCTTAATGCCAACTAAAAATGTCTATTATTGACTGTGGCCGGCAGGAGTACAATAAAAATTGATTTCATTGATTTTGTTGCGTTAAAAACAATGTTACAACATTTTTAAATTTTTCAAATCTTTCAAAGATCCGCAGTCTAATGATCGCACAACACCGCAAAATACTAATAATTTTCAGTTGCGTCCACGTCGGAGTAGGAATCTAATTATCCCCAGACACAAAAGTCTGATATGGATTAGGCATGATCCAGGTTATGTGTCGGTCGCATCCGGGATAATGTGCAGTCTCGAAATTCTTATTCGGAAACCCCGTGGAACAAAGTTTCCGCAAAACCCATTAGTGAGTTCGCGAGAGCGATTCACTTTGTCCCAGTATCGGCAGTTTGTTCGGGACAGATGTGAAGAACATTTCGGACATTAGCGCCGCTAATGAGCCGCAGCTGAACTTTCCTGCTGTCTCTGTAAATGAGGCAGAGCGAGGGAGAGAGAGGGGGTTCGATAAGCACGGAGTGTTACCTCGTTCGATTGCGAGAACGAGCCGTCCCCGCAGATGAAAGAATTCCAACGGAGACAGTTTCGATTCGCCGGTTCCGATCGAAAAATCGAAGCACAATCATCCGCCACAGGATATCGACTTTCAAATTGACGCGAAGAATGAACGATGGGCGGTGGGGGAAGTTCGAGACAAAGACATCTTCCGACGAAAGCGGAGACAGTGGTGGTTCCAGGTCGCTACGGATATGTCAAACGCAGCCCGGTCGAAGTAGCTACTTCGAATTTCAATCTGGCATCAGGTTTGCCACACACACGTACGTGCAGAGGCAGACTTGTAGGTGAAACGGTGTCGCGAGACAGAAACCAGTGTGGCCGATGACAGAAGCCTAGATAGGCTGCCTCTGGAACACCGAAGCCTCGAGAAGTCCGGTCAGAATCCTGCTAAACAGCAACACAATTGTTTCCACGATTGCCCGAGTTGGCACCCAGCTGTATGCAGTGTCAGTTTTCATAAGAGAATGAAAGATCTTGCCTGGGGAGCCATCTGTTGGCGAAAGCGCGAAATGCGTTAATCGTGTACATCGTTTCCACACGTAGCGAAGCACTACCGCACACTTCTTCCCAAGAATTCTGAAGACTATTTGAACGAGTGAATCGGAGATTGTCAGGGCTATAGACAGAAGTTTGATATTAACTTTTTTTTTTTTCGGGAGCACGGCAGAGAGGACGCTGCCGTGTAGGCTACATTTTCGTTCATTAAAAAGTTCCGCCGGCAGGCGTGTGCCGCCCCTTTTTGTTCTCGTCTTATAGGGGCGTCCAGCAGGGATTTTCATTATTAAAAAGTATTACAACTGGGTCCCGGGATGAAAGGAGCCGAACCAACCGGTGAGTGAAGGATTATCCTGTGTTAGGTGGCGGAGTTAATTTCGGAAAGTTGCCAAGATTAATTGCGAACGTCTCGCTGACGCATTGAGGTGTTCGCGGCCATTTTTCGGACATTTCAAGGCAGCGCACGCGAAATGTAATTTCATTGATTCCCATTGAGGTTGCCTCGTGGAAAATATGTGTAGACTGCGGTTCCTGCGGACCGGGAAGGTCCGAGTTGGAGGACCCGGAGAATGGTAGCGGCGGGAGCCGATGAAACTGTTCGGTTCCAACTCGACGATCGCCATTAGCATACGAATTCGATGACACTGCGGCGCGCCACACAGTGACATCGGTGTGGTATTCCGTTTGATCTTCGCACGCAAATGTTTACGGACCCATTAGGACCCGGATTGTCTCCTGGCGGAACGCTCTCCCATCTATGATCATCCAATTCCTGGGCGTCTCTCTATGGGAATCCGACGGACAAACAAAACCGCCTGCGGTCGATACGCAGCTCGTGATTTGATCAGTCAAAATCGTCAAATAACAATTATCGATCGGAGGGCCGGTCAATTCGCGTACGCGGAGGAGCCAGGTGTACCCGACCGCAACCTGGAAATTAGGTCAATTAATAATCCCCGGTGAATCGAAGCTCCCACGGAAAATCTGACCAACTACGGGGCCGACGGTTAATCACAACTTTTCTCGGGCTGTGCTTCGTAAATAACACTTCGCCGATAACACCGGGAACCAGGGGGCGCCTCGGTATCGCCCAGGATTTGTAATTAGTCAGAACATAACCGTGCCCCTGTGCAAATTGCGTTAGGGTAGTACCACAAACCCTTTCACTGTTTAAAAATTTATTCTTTTCACCACTTTGGTGTAATTTTTTTGGGGGCAAAGGTTGGAAAGTGGAGACTTCACCCTTCAAGATGAGCTCAGGTGGAAGATTCTACGATCTTCCTACGCGAAGTAAAATCCCCAATTTTTCAGTAACGTTTCGTCGAATATCGAGGAGATCGTTCTTGGAGTCTGTGGAACACGTTCGAGGAACGGCTGGCTACAAGAATTCGAGCAGTAGCATGATCGTGCGGAAAATTCGCGGGGTCATCAATAGATAACGAGCCTACCGATCCCGACAAAGGGATCCTTAATTATCACCGTCGGAAAGGCGGTCGTGCTCTCGTTTCAAAGTTCGGAAACATTGCGTTAATTCGCGGCGACACCGGGTCGGGCTGGCGCGGCGGTTCTTCTGTCGGCCCGGGCCTAGGAAAAATCAAGCTGGCCGTCGGGGACAATAGATTGCCGGCTCTCTGTCCTGTTGACCCCCGCGCGAGCCCGCTGGTCCTAATTAACCCCCGCATAATGGAGCGTGAGAGGTGCACGCAGGCCAGGGGGAGGGAAGAGGTTCGCTGCGGAGACGACTGGCTTTGATATTTAATCGCGTTTAACGCAAGCGTCGAGCGGCCAGGTTGGTTTTAATTCTGTTTGTCTCGCAAAAGCAGGAATTTCCGGGGCCAGAGTTCCCCCGCAGGAATAGCGCAAAGGATTACGGGGATTACGGTATTACCACATGAATGCTCGTACACGACCACCCACACCCCACCGGCCGTTCGACTTACTCCTTTTTATACTGCACCCACACGCCGCACGGGCTCGACTTTCTTTTGACGTTGGGTTTCAACTGATCTGCGCCTAATCACTCTATTCTTTCGACCCCGGGAATGTTCCCTCGCCGAGCGCGAAAAGAATTACCGTCCGCTCGGCTGACGTACTCTTTAATCTGCTGGCTACCACGAAAATGAGCCAATTCCGGGGACCGAGCACGTCCGGCTTGACCGACCGTGACGCTAATCCGAGGAGAGCGCCGTTCAACGAGGACTCCAGCCCCTGGGATCGCTTCTTTGTTAGTACTGCGGTAACCCTTGGAAATCTCCTTCAGATCATTACATAAAACCCTTTTCATCGAGGTCACCACAGCGGGAACCAAATCGAAATTTATTCTCACAATTTTTTGGAGAACCTACCCCAAATGTCCAGGTCCCAATCGATTAAGTGCCGTTTATATTAGGTCCCGGTGTGGGAACCAGCGCCACGTCGAATAATATTTTTTCTCGTACCACCATAACGTCCACCGAAAGCGAAACAAAAAAATATCCCCAACACCTGTGCGCCGGCCATCTAAATACCAAATGACGCCGCAGGTATTTTTGTTCGGTATTACGTCGAATGAAGAATATTTTTTATTCATTTCGGCGGCGGGTTTCCATACATAGAATTATTATACAAGCATCATACATTCATGATTCTCGTTCCCGATTGTTCGCGTTCCCATCTCGGATTTGATGCTCCATCAGTCTTGCGTTTCATTTGCGGCCTGCTAATAATGTATTTTAATGTATGCTCTGCTTACCATACGTTCATTTTATATTTTTTCTTTTTTTTTTGCGGGATGCTTAAAACGCACGGTAACGCCTCCAGTTTTCGACGCGTAAAAAATCCGGGCGATTTCGCGGAGAGGGATCCGCACGCGGACGAATCGTGCAAACAATTTGCACGGCGATCCGTTATGCGCGAGAGAACCGACACGAGGCCGCATAATTCACGAGTTTCTCGACGGAGAAGCCCGGGAGAGAGGGGTCACGATGATAACTTCATTGCTCTCTCGCGGAATATCGTATTCCTTCTCTCTCTCTCTCTCTCTCTCTTCTGCTTCCTTCTTTTTCCGCACGCGTTTTCTATCCTTTCGCTACGCCGCTTTGTCACGCAAATCGGGCCGAAAAATTCATGAGCTCCGCATCGGGCAACGATTTTCCGCGCCCCCCTTACGAGTTTTATCAAGATCGCGGTTTCCGTACGCGACTCCTATTGTACACGGAACAATACGCGGACATTATATGTCGCTTTGTACCGTCTAATGCAGTCTTACGGTTTTGCATGCTTCGGGGCTGAACCGCTGCCTGCCCGCCATTCAAACTTTCAACGCCTGTGAACTCTCTTTTCTGGAACGCGCCTAACCCTAAGCGCTATTGTCATGACAGCATACTTTCAATCGCGGCACTGATAGTCATACAAATTAACAAGCAAATTCTTTGACTCTGAAAGCTCACGTTTCAGAATAAGCCGAATTCAAACTCGCGTATCTTCGGAAATTTTAACGCATTCTGGATGAAAAAAATATGAGTTCCATCCGCGAACATTGCGCAATAGAACGCAGCACATTGCATTACGAAATCTCTCCTGGTTCTCCGGCAAAAAATTCGTAAAGACAACCGTACAAATTAATAAGCAAATTCTTTTAGTCTGGAAGTTCACATTTCAGAATAAGTCGTATATCTTCGGAGATTTCGACACCTTTTGGATGAAAAAAATATCAGCTTCGTCCGCGAACATTGCGCAATAGAACGCAGCAAATTGCATTACAAAGTCTCTTTCCGTTCCCTCGAAAGAAATTCGCAAAGACGCCCCTTACGAACGAAAAAGCAAAAATCGCTCGAACTGGAACGCGCGGGATATTTGTCAGCGATCTAAGCTGCCCAGTGACAAAATCGACAAGCCTGCGGACATGGCGGCGCTTGCGGAGCGTGCAGCACAAAATCCACTCGATAAAAACTGTCGAGGAAAGGCGGCGTTTCGAGTTTTGCTTAAACCGCGCTCAAACACTCGCGAACGTTGGCGGTCGGCGCCCGACCACAAATCGGAATCACAGTTGAAATCTGGCTTAGCGTGTAACGAGTAATAATCGCCGATTGTAAGTGGTTGGTCCGTTAGAAAACGCGGAACGGCATTGTTTAAGCCCGTCGGTTGAAAAAAAAACAAAAAAAAAAAAACACGAACGCGAGCCTCCACGCGAAAATCCGGGACTTGCGTCACCGATAAACTTTCATATGTTCCTAATCCCAACAGCACATAATTCCCGAGCACCGGCTAAAATTAAAGTGAAACTGATGCGGAAGATCTGGTTGGTCTCTCCGGCTACTCGGGGAAGAAAAAAATTCCCAGCTGCAGGCTCGTTTCGCATTGATTAATTAGCGCTTCCGCGAGCTTTGTGCCGGCGCCGTTGAAATTTCATATCCTCGCACATATGAATCGTCCGAGAGGCAAGTGCACCTTGTTTCGCGTCGCGGACATCTTCGAATCGCGCGTTTATCGCTCTCCCGGGCGTCGCGCCGCGCCGGAGGAACATTGATCGCGATTATTATTAAACGAACAGTGTCCGATTTCCATCGAACACTTCCCTTTTCCCGCACGTTTTCCCACATTTCTCTGCCGGTATTTCTCGGAACTTTTAACAATCCAACTGGAAACGCGGTAACACGGTTTCAAAACAATTCGTCGGAATTAAAAATATCGAGACAAAGGGGAACCCTCGAGCAAGGAATGATGGGAACACGATAAGGATAAACGAAATTATAAAAAGAACCTTTCGTTCTTTCACCGGTTACCTCTGGTTCCCTCCCTCCCTCCCACCCTCGCTCTCTCTCTCTCTCAGTTTTTCTTGCACCGTTGCCTTTCGAGCTATGCTCGTTTGAAAAAACAATGAGTTTCACTCATTAAGAACCGCGGTCCTGTAAGTTAGTTTGCTTAATCGAGGTCCACAGAGTTCCGTAATGCAGCGGAAACATCTTCGGCGAAGATGGCCGTTCATTTTTAATACTTCGTCTCGACTGCTGTAATTGAAGGGGCCGGACTTATCTGGCTTAGAGCACACAGTGTTCCATTCTGTTATTGAAAAACTGGAAAAATATTTTGATGTGCAGGTTTCGATGTGCGTTCTTCTTCAAGTATTGGCAAGGTGTGCGAATTTTTTGGTACAGGAAGAATCAAAATCGAGCTGGCTACAGGCGACTAAACAAAGAGGGGTCACGTCGAATTTTGAAAATGGCCAAAATTTAATAAATCTCGACGAGGAAACGCGAGCATTGTTGATAAATGACGCAAATGCGAGGCACCGGGTCACGAAGCGACAGGAGGATAAAGCTATCGATCAGACTCGCTAACATTCCGACTACCCCCGCGATGGAATATTTAACATCTCACCGAACTTTTCGGTACCGTGACTATCAAGACCAAACGCACACAGGGGAAACTACCAATTTCCACAAAACACCAAGAAATATAAATACCGAACACAAAGAAAAAGCACCCGAGGCCCCCCTCTCCTGCTCCACCATTTTATTAGAATCCGAGGAAACCGCTTGAACGCGTGCTCCGAAAATACCGAATCGAAAGGAGTATTTTCGCAGCCGATTTTTTAACGGTTCCAGCATCCACGTATTTGCTTAAACGCCGTTATAGGGTCGGGAGAAGACACCCTAGTGGGGGGAAAAAATGGAAAAGAAAAAAACCGGGATGAAATAGCGTGCGCGCGTGTGAGTGTTAGCGTGATACGGGTCGAGCGAGGGAATTAGCATTTTAATCGCTTATCCGGCGAGTGACGAGGCGGGTTGTTCGACGGTCCAGTGGCTGCGCGTTCACGGGCCGTCGTCGTCGCCTAAATGCGTACGAGCCGTGAATGTCTTCGGAGCGCGATGACAAAGTCGATATTAGCTGGTCGCACCCCCCCCCCCCACCACGCTTCTTCAGAATCCCCCACTCCCGCCATCATCGTCTCGAGCAATGCCGGAGACAGTCTAACGAGGCTCCGCTCCTCGTTTGCATACTCATTCGTTCCCTCCTTGTTTTTAATTCAGCCCGGTCTAGGGCTCGCGCGCGTGCACCGTGTAATCACCTTGTTCTACACGGCGCTACCACCGTCGGTCAGATGAGTTAGAAACTCTTCTGTCCGGAAAGGGAACTTCGACGAAGTTAATACACCGGAAGCGTCAAAGGAGGGAGACCGCGAAATTCCGGCGAAAACGCCCGGACTCCACGGCTAATTTGAAAAGTTTTTCGCTCCACGCCCTTGGGTGTTCGGAGCGCGGTGATGCTTGACTCCTGTCCCACCCTCCGCGGGGTCATCAATTGAAAGATGGAAGTCCGAGGACGCTAAGTAGGGGCGCACGGAGTCCGAAGATTGGTGTCGATTAGTCCGTGCTGTCCAAAGTCTGGAGTCCCAAGCCAGGAATGAAAATGAACGGGATCCACAGAGTCCAACATGATCCGTCCCAGATTTCACGTATCCGCGACTGTACGGGATCGGCTAAAAATGTAGACGACGTGTCCAAATAATTGGAAAACTGTAGCACCCGGCTTACTCGATCTGGCGTGCTCGTCGAGCGCCACCGATCTCATTAATTCTCATCAACGGCGCATCGAGGGTTCTGGCGTCGACCAAGAAAAGAAGGCGGGTAAGAGTCGCGGGGGCTGTCGGGGTGCGGGCAGGGCGTACGGAGGAGGGAGGGTGGGGGGCTCGGAAAATTCAGCGACGCTTTCCCATTAGTTGGTTTGATGAGAAATCAACCGAAGGAAATCAAAATCGAGCCAAGAAGACGGCGCGGGGTCGGCGAATCAGACCGATTTGCGAGAGCGTGTAGCCCTTTCCCCTGTCCCATCTCGTTTCCGTCGGGACGAGCTAAGATTCGATTCTGATTATTCGATTGCAGAAGTGTTTTAGTATGCCATCGCAGAAGAGGGATTTCTGGAATTCGAGTTGTCTCGTGATTCAAAAGAAAAAGAAAAAGATATGTACAAGAGACACGCTGGAGACATTAGAAGCTGAGGAATAACGGGGGAGACGGGATGGAGGTACACAGAAATAAATTGTGGGATCAACTCCATCGCGAAGAAATTCGCTTTCGGATCCCGGGGTTTGACTGGCTGCCGAAAGAAGAAGGAAATATAAGAAAAATTCAATACCCCAGCCCGCCCGTATTTTGTACAAACACGGCCCTCTCTCGCTCCGCGTCCCTGGCAACCGCCTGAATTCATCCTCAGCCCCCGCAGATCGCGCACAGCCACTCACCGGGGGCCAAAGAATCAGACATCGGCATGTGTGGGACGCGACCGATCGGCAGATTTATTATTTGCGGACGATTTGTCATTTGCGCGTCGCCTTCGAGTGGTCCTTTGTGTGCTTTTAGGATCGAGATATCGACGCCTCGCCTCGAACGCGGTGTGTTCGAGGTATTGCTTTCATCGGGAAGCAGGAACGTTCTCTCGGCGGAGAGCGAACGATTTTCGGGATACACGCTTGAATTCCAAGCAGATGGAAACGTGTGCATCGGGAACCAGCCATTTTATTCCCGGAGAATAGCTAAACTGTCTACGGGATAAATGTTTACGGAACAATTCGAACCTGCGCGAAATAGTTTGGCAACCTTCTCATTTCTATTATTACATTAGTCTCTGCGGTGATGTCATAACAGTTCAAGATGTTGTACGTCTAGTCAATAGCTACGCTGTGCTCGCGACCGGAACCTCCGACACGCCTAGCAAAGGACAACCATACTGGTAAAAGACAGAGCTCACGCATTCTAGCGTTCAACGCAGATGGCTGCTAATGGCTTACCGCTGTACGTCACCGTTTCCTTGACGACTAAGAGAGCGGTGGAAGCTGACATACTTGCGTACTTGGTCAGTGCCGAGCTACGAAATCGTGGATCCAAGATTCCTCAATTTGAGGAGTCCAGAGACATTCCGTTCGTCGCACTCCTAATACGAAAATATAAGGCCCGAGGGGCCAGAATGTTCAATTACGAATAGAACGCAAAGATTACAGTCCCTAAGTCCACAGAGTCCAAAAATGGAGTCCCGAATTTCCGGGACCTCGGTTTATCGCGTGGACCGGGCTCAAGTGAAACGAGCGCGCAGCAAATCACGTGACTCGTGAAATCTTGATGGAGCCGCGCAGGAAAGTGAATGAAGAGGAATGAAGAGGCCGACAATGGAGGGTTTAGCGGAGCCGGTTAGACAGAGGCATACTGCATCACGAGCCAGAGAGCCGCGGATATGTGTCATGGGACACCGTGTGTCAGTTTTAATTAGTGCCCACCGGCATCGATGTCAGGAAGCCATCAAACACGGGCCACCGGCACGTTGCGGTCGTTAATAAAATTCCGCTGGCCACCGGCATCGACCATTTGCTCAGACGTAAAATCCCGGTACAACCGTCGCGTCAGACCGGCGCATTATTCATGTTCAATCTTAGGCCACTCAGGAACTGGGCGCAATGTTAAAATCTTCCCACCCGCGTTCCACAGGATTTACGCGGACTGGAACAGTTGCCGGGCTTATCTCGCGGGTCCCGCGCGAATGATTCCCGTAATCGCTGATTCGCAAACGACGTCCAGCTTCGAATTTCACGATTCTCGAATGTGCGCAAGCTGCTACTGAAAATTCCGATGGGCCGATATTAACAGCGAAGTGGCGGTCAGGAGCGGTAATCAATTTCCCGAACGTCCACAGACCATCGGCACGTAAAAAGCCGATAAGGGCGGCTCGAACGCGAACTTTCGCATACGTTAGAACACCAGGCATCGATAACGAAGCGATATGGGCTGCCGCCGCCGCCGCCGCATGCGGGTCGCGCACACAACGTTTCATTGCGATCGCCCAAACGATGCGTGAAGTTTGATCGAGCTCTTTGAAAGACTCTCGGAACGCTGCGCAAATGAAAACCTGACTTGCGAAGGAGGCGACCGGCCTAACCTTCGCCGGTTCAACCCGAGCGCGTCGTTGCGAAGTAATCTCTTCGATGCAGCCGCGTTCTAATTTCTAACCGGAACGACATCCGAACTGTGCGACGTTTTTATATATTAAAAATCGTTGTTCCGTGAATAGGAAGATGCATCAATCGGTTCGCTTTTATGGACGCTGAACAAAAAAAAAAGAAAAAAAAAAAACACCAAAACAAATAACGTCACTTTGCCGGGACACGGGGGCCGGTCGAACCGTTTTAAAACGCCGCGGACCATGTTCGAATAGTCAGCCAACAATTTTCCAATTTCGCATTTGTCCGGCGAGAGTCGCGCGCAGGTCCGCAGGTAACGGATGCCAGTCGTAACTTCGAGCCGGGGTTACGGAATCATCGGAATAATTCGATTACAGGGCCCCACCAGACAGGACTCGAAAGCATTTTACGACGACGATTCATCGTTCGGAACGGGGGGGAGGGCAAACGAAAAAATCGATACCGAACAATTCGGCTGGCCGGCCATTTCGAGATCGCGAGATCGACTGGGACTCCGCACTTCCGAGGCGGCCGCGGGATAACCGGCAACGAAATTCGGTATGCACCCGCGAATACGGCGAATCACGCGATTATAATTTCGGGTACGTCATTCCTGATGTTTGTGAACGTTCGCCTGCGCGTGATGGAATCAAGGCGAAATCTCCCTCTGTCTATCTTTCTCTCGCGCTCTCCCGCTCGGCGAGTGTACGCGGTCGAGGTCCATGCGCCAATCGACATTTATACGAATGCAGGGACGGGATATAAATGAAGCACACTCCGGACTGCATCGGATTTGGCTCCGAAACGGCCTAGAGAGAACAGTCGCCCTGTGTGTGGACCTACGGAAGTTATTCCCCATGGAAAATCTACGGGGGTGGTCCTGCCGATGCCCGGGTCCGGGGAGACCCACGCGGATGAAATGCGTTGCCGTTGGACAATTTCCGTCTAAAAAGACCGGAATAAGGGAAGGGTGAATTGTGTCAGAATGTTTAGAATGGAAAATGGTTAGAGTATAGTCTAGTTAGAATTTCATTTTATAGTTTTGCTTTGATTAACCTGATGAATGCGGGAGAATTGGTGTATTGGGTCCGCGTAAATTTTATGGAAATGGCGCAGCGTATCGTCGATTACCGATCAGCAGCGTCGAATAGCCGGTTCGGTATCGGGGTGTTCTTTGTGCGTGCGTAGCCCTCATCAGCTCTTAATCAAAAGTGTTGAAGTAACATTCCGGTTCAACCTGGACACTTGATTTTTGATTACAGGAACGGTGGGGCCGGGGCAGAAAGGGTAGCCGGTGACAATAGCCAGGGTGAAAGGGGGAGCGAGAGAGAGAGAGAGAGAGAGGACGCGACGTTTCCATGGCATGAATGCTTGGTAATTGCTACTAGAGGGACATCGTGCTTCATGCCAGGGAATCCCTGCATCTCTTCATCCTCTGTCCCCCGGCATCCTCTCCTCTCTCCGGCACCCCGCTCTGCTCGCCGGTGTGTTGTGCCCCACCTTGTTCCCGTATTCCTGTCGCGGTGTGCGTCCCTGTCTCTTTCTCTCTCTCTCTCTCTCTCCCTTTCTCATCGACAAAATTGGCCCCGAAGCTCCGGATGGGTGCATTACCAATGCATCGCTGCGCATCCGTCGATTGAACTTTTTGATGCAGCCTCGAAACCAGCCACGTCCCCCATCGTCGTTCAGCATTTATATCGATGAATACGATGCTCTGGCCCCGTGTGCCAACGTGCACTGACTCGTGTCAATCGCGTTGCATTGATCTTTCCCACCCCCGCCGCCCCTGCGCGCACCCTCGCGTACCGGTGGCCCTTTTTTCGCCGGACCCGATGACCGGCGCAATTTTTCGGGCTAGGAGGCCGTTTCTTTTATTCCCTCGGAAATAAAAAGCCGAAAACGTCGATCGCTTTAAGTGCTCGCACGAAATGGCCCCACTCGACAACGGCGCCCAGTAAAAAATTGTCGCACCCGCGCGGGTTATCGCGTGGAACACTGTGTCCTCCAGAGACAACCACGCGTTGTCGCAATTTCTGGATTGTGGGACTCTGTACAGGGGCGAGACGCTGTGTTCCAAGGATCGCCGACAATGCGAACCCGTTATCACGTTGAAAGACGCGGAATCGCGGGCGCGCGCCGCGCGAATCGGATCGCGCGAATCTGGTCATTTCCGAGAATCGTCCCTTTCAGCGGCTGCTCGGGGCTCGCGTCGCGATCGATGCCGCGGCCATTCAAACGCAATATCGAGCACGAAGATAGGCGGCCCGCTGCCGTCTGCATTCACCCGGCGCATTTATCAACCGGCCGGCGTCATTACCCACCGCGCGTATTCAACGAAGTTAGGCGCGCCACGGCGTCTGCGACTGCCACGCCAGGCCTCTGAATGTGATTTCGACAAGCGCGGAAAGCGCCGTAACCACCGGACCCAGCCAATTTTTATGGAGCCGCACGAACCACGTCGATTTTTCGCCGGTAATTAACATGGCGTGCGTTCGCCCCGTAACTGTGAAAGCTTCGGGTCTGCGGACGCACAGTTATAGAGGAGGTTCTGCATTCTTCGCAGTCTTCCATTCCGAAACCCTGTTCTGCGAATGCTGTGTTATGTTAGGTTGTCCTAGAAACTTCTTTCGCTACGTGCACGTTCCATATTGTTGAGTAACATCAACATACTACAGAAACAACACAATCTTCTGTTCCTTATAATGTTTTATCATTCCTTAAGCTTCCCCTTTTTTAACAATACCATTGGTTTTCTTAAAAACTACTCTGACTCTGCACTGAGCACATTAATCGAGAACGAAACGAACTTTTGGGACAACCTAATGGATAGACACGCTTCTCCCCGTAACTGTGAGAGGTTATGGAGGAACCACATTTATAGAGGTGGTTCTGCATTCTTCGCAGTCTTCCTACATTCGAAAGATTGTCCAGGTCGACGAGAGGGGTCAGCGAAGAGGAGAGGGTATGGAAGACATGCAGGTCTCGAGTTTGACGGCGTATCGATCAGCCTGACGTCTCGGAGCATCACCTGGCGGCAAGATTTCGTCTTGATCGCACGTGTCGGCGTCTTAAACGCTGGTCCGTGTTACAGCGTTCGGAGCGATGTCTCCTAATTGTCCTATTATCGTTCCTTACAGGGTGGATTCGACTGGTCGAATGTCAGGGATTGGGAAAGGGGGAAGGGTTTCAGGCAGAGAGCCGAGATCTATTGGAAGTACAGCGACGCGCGTAACTATCACAGTGTGGCGTCGCATTAAGTAGCTGCACGCGGCCCGCCAATAAATCTTCCCGTACGGCAGTGTCGGGTACACGGGCTAGCGCCGGTTCCACACGCTCGCCTTATTGCATATCTGCCGGACCGATGAAGTGGCGAAATCTAATTTCGTTCTGGGATCGCCCTCCGATGCCGCGAATATAGACATCCACGGATAGAGTTATGGATGCCTCGTCTCGGGAATAATTGTGAAATGAACATGGAAATAGGGTGGGCACCGGGAGCCAACTATCTTGTTTTCTGGGTTATTCGCCAGGATTTATGGGGCCTATCTTACAGTAGCCCGCGAAAGTGATCCTGTATCATGAATACCAACGAAGCTAACTATCGGTAATGGCGTTCGAAAGGGATCTACGGGAGCCTGGGGTCACGATAGACCCGAGCGTCGCCAGCTACAGCCCAGCCTCAGCCTTCCCAACACATTGAAATTCGATTTATTTAGGTACAACTCGAACGTTCGGATTTTTATGACCTGTGTCAGTGTGGACCCAGATATAGTCAGAACAGTGGAACCACCAGCATTACAAATTTTGATATTCTGCTTGAATGAATTTTGTTGGGGTGTACGGACACTTTTGCGAGCTACTGTACAAGCCAGAGCCTATATAACGTGCGATCATTGAGGAAAAGTGTTCGGTGGATATTTGTGGACTGAACGCACAATTAGGCCAGCAATTGTCCCGCAGTAGAGTACAAATACGATTTGTGAATTCAGGGAAATTACTGTACAAGAGTTTGGGTCACAGTGGACCCAAGATAAGAAGATTACACGGTAGAAAAATGAGTTCTCTTTCTATAGCTGTGTGGTCTGTAATCGAGCGGTTAGAGATGAATGACTATGCAGCTATCTTTCCAAGCAACGATTTTTTTTTTACTTGATGTTGGACGTGGCGCGTAAGTGGAACGAAATTATCCACAAACGATAGGTGTACGGTGTGCCGTTATCGAATTCGCTGTTTTGACGTGACCGTGGGTTGATAAAGAACACCTGTTCCGGGTGGAGTAGTTACCGCATGCGTCAAAATACCGACCGGAAAGTCAAACCCACGTGAAACGGCGGCGGACCCTTCGAACACGTTTGAACTTCCGTCGATCGGGTCGTGCTCGAAATACTTTGCGAATCACCCGCGCCATTTCTCCAATTTATTTTAAACAACCTCCTCGGCTGTACAACGACGATCCTTGGCAAGAATCAAACTTCGCCGGGGCTATTCTGTTGGGAAAATCCTCTGGCAAGTACTCGCAAGATAAATGTTGTCAACTCCACTGTGTATCGTCGCCGCTAGTAACAATATTGCGTACGAGAGTAGCATTCGTGCTGTCTTCCACTGATCCTTAATCCTCATCCTTCCGGGCCGGCATTATTCCAGGCACATGGCTGCAATGGTTCGTCTTTGAAAAGATTCAAATAAATCACTGACCTCTCTTATCCCAGACAATAAAAATTGTTGTTCGCAGTTGTAGTACAGATTCTAACATTAGCGTCGTGCAACGATAAAACACTTCACAGATAAGATTAGTGAACGATAAAGTAATTACACTTGAGATAGCGATCAAGTGGAACAGAATGTTAATAGATATTCAGTTTATGTTATCGGTGTTCGTACATATTCGGAGATTTACAAGAATAGAGCATTCCAGGGAACAATGATGACCGTTTACATAATGTGAAAGTCATCACCTAGTAGAGAACATTGCCAAGTCATTTTACAATCCCCCAAAATACAGACGTAGACCCGAGGTACTCGTAAATGTGCTACCTAAATTCTAGTTCATTAATTATACAGTCATCAAAGTGTCATTTTAACTAGACAGCATTCAGACTTTGACTACAGAAACCACCAGAGACAGTCAAAGAAGTAAATCATAGTAATGAGGTTGAGAGAATAATTCTGAAAGCCGGTACCATAGAAAATGTCGTAAAACGCAGCGGCACACAGTGGTCTAATTTTATTTCATTATTTTGAAAGAAACAATAAATATAATATACACAATCATAGCCTGTCCACCCAATAGCCAGCAGAGAGAGATAATATGTCCATGGAACAAGCCCATTGATCACATTGTCCCTCTAGAAAAATATGCTAGCACTACATCTAAAACTAAATTACCATGCTATAAACCATCTAGAGTAAGACATATGATTGTCGTGCTCTATCTAACCCAGGTCAGTCCCAGAGTAGCTCAGGGTTAGCAATGGATGATAACGTGAAGGTCCAAGTGTGGATTCTACCTAATTTATGGATATCTCGAAAAATAAGCCGTATAAATATAAAGAAAAATTTCAGACTATACTTTAATCCTTGTGTATAGTCAACCAGAATGTAGAGATTATTGGAAACCTTTCTGTATTTAATATGTTTACACGAATTCTCATTATAAGACTGTAAATTAACCCATAGCACTCGAATGATGACTCTGAGTTCTGAGGCACTACTAAAAATTACTGCACCATTATTCAAAATATTGTTTACATTATCAAATGTGTCGGTATCCAATTAATTATTAAACATTTAGGTATTGTATGAGATGTTATACCAATTTCATATCCACAAAATTTCAAAAATTATAGAGAATGGAAATATTTTAGGTCGGAAGAAATGTTTGATTTTCGAGTTAAAATAGCTCCGAGTGCAAAGGGTTAATATATTAGCGATTAAGGAATGAACATTCAGAGAAATTTTGTAATATTTTTCAGAGGAACATTAACAGAAATTGTTGACAGAAATACAGAAAATGAGTATCCGGTTCACTATACAAGGGTTAGGATAATCTGAATCGGTTTGACACAGTTATAAAACAATTACCAAAGATACATTGAAAACTCTCGGATCAATCCAGTTGAGCAGAAAGTAAAAATTGTTGCTCAAATTCCAGAAAAACCGGAAGAACGAAAAACAATTTCGACGATATCCAAAGTCGCGCGTTAAACCACTGTGCGCCGGTTCGACGTTTTCGTCACGTGGCCAGCGCGTCACGCAGAAGCAGAAAGAGCCGAGAGCCTGGTCGACAATCGTGGACGGTACGCGAGCGCGCACGTGTCAGGATCGTGTGCGAGTAAGTATGTATATATCAGAGTACGAGAGAGGCTAAATAGAAGAAGAGGTCCGACAGCGGGGCTAATGTATTGAAAAAAGAAAGGGAGCCGAATCAATCCGTCCTTCTCTAACTGATTAAAACCAACTGCATCGTGCTCTTTCTCGGCTTGACGCGGCAGATCGATTCCCCTCTTCCTCGCTCACCGTCCCCTCTCTTACTCT
This sequence comes from Lasioglossum malachurum, assembly GCA_028455605.1. Taxonomy (NCBI): domain Eukaryota; kingdom Metazoa; phylum Arthropoda; class Insecta; order Hymenoptera; family Halictidae; genus Lasioglossum; species Lasioglossum malachurum. The sequence continues at coordinate 4,256,522 of CM052315.1, forward strand.
TTCCCCCACCAACCTCCCAACACACATACATCACAGAAAGAGAGAAACACATAGTCTCCCGAGTCTCCCGCAGCCTTTCCCTTTCTTCGGAACAGCTAACACGCACACATACATACACACACGCACACAATAAACCGAGGGAGGCGATCGGAGCGCACAGCATGTGCCGCGGAGAGGGCTACTCACCCGTTCATCCTGATGGTAGATCTCCACGTTGACGGCTGTCCCCTAGCAGTTCGGATAAGCGAACTCTCCCGCGTTCCACGGTCCCCGGTACGCGAACTCCCGCGCGTTTCACGTTCCACGGTCCTGAGAGAGGCCACCGTATATACGCGATCTCAGCGACGACACGAGGACGCACCGAAAACAACAGGTTGCATGTGACACAGCGGCGGCACAAATATGGCGGCCGGAAAAATCGAGACGGCTAAAGACCCGGCGACCGACCGAGAGCCCGCGATGGTCCAAACGCCCCGGATTACCGAGAAGCAGCCTGTCCCCACTTAGCCGGCTACTCGCTTCCCTCGACCCTGTCTTTGTCCAACTGCACAGGGGGAACCTTCTCACTCAGTCTCTGTTTCCAATGTCTCTCCCGCTAACGCTGTCTCGCTCTGCCTCACTCTGACTCGCTCTGTGTCTTGCTCTCTGTCACCGTGACTGGCAGCCAACCTCCTGCGGCTGCTCTTTCCGGTTTTTCTCCAGAGGTTCGATCCCAAGACGAATCCGTACGCTGTTCGAGGAGGCCGCCGCACCCGAGGACTGCACTCTCTCAGTGCCGTCACCGCCTCGATCGACGTAAACGTTCGAAACGATGCGGACTGCGGGCGGTCACACACGCGATCCTACCCTCGAGCTAACCCGACACGTACGCTGATCGACGATGATCCCACTGAACCAGTGATCACCGTACCCAGAAATCCCGGAGACAGAGAAACAATGCACGCCTCCGAATCACGGGTTCATGCACACCGATATCTATCTCTCTAGCACGCACGCACGCCGTATCGTCGTCACCAGCGACAGAAGACACGCGCTGCCACTTTTGGCCCGTGGAATTTCGCGAGATAGATATTGCACCGTCCCACACACCGTGCTCGGCCTGCCTGCCTGGCGACATCTCGCAGCCGCTATACGAATCCCGTCTGGGTACTCCAGATTCAATCTACTTAACTCTTCGCGGAGTTTTTTTGCTTCTTTATGGAATTATTTCCTTACGATTCTTTAGATCACTTGGGATTCGTCATTTATTAGAAGAACATGCATGTCTATCGTGTGCCTGTACAGTCTCGGATGGCTGTATTCACATCAACCACACATGATTAGGTGTAATTCAAAACAGTAAAACGATTGACAGAATTCGAGAATGTCGATATTCGAGATTTTAAATTCTTGAATTTAAAAGAAATTTTTAAAATTTAAAATTTAAATTTAAAATTTTATAACATGCATATATTAGACGGGCTTGTAATCTAAAATTTGTTATTATAAATAAGTCTATGTTTCAAAATAAACTGTGTATAATAATAAATATATATATATAGGATAGAAATATAGATTCTGTAAGACTGTTTTTATGGATATGTGGGAGGAATTCTTTGCTTGCTACAAATTAATTGATTCGCGAGCATATGCGAGATAGGGGATGGTTGGGGATGGTCACTATGAGGGTCTGTATGTGTACAGGTGTCTGCATTATCGTGCGAGTAAGCAGTCATTGGTACAGTCACCGACGAGATACCACCGACGAGATACTATTAAAGACTGCCAGCCCCTGTGCTATTCAGCGAGACCAGTAACCGGGCGCGACTGGGCGCGGAGGTAACGTGGAACATACAGTGATCTGATATACCACACCGCTAAAAGTTCCACTACCGACCAGATACTTGTCGTAAAGTAGAAAAAGAATGATATAGTAGAATGCTGACATTTCCCATTCTGTAATTGCCTTATAACACTACCGCCAACGAGATACTATTTCGTCGGTGTCGGTGGTTCCGCACTCTTTAC